>JAFVLL020016307.1:0-11608 GCA_021397915.2 Tor tambroides
TGATCGATATGATACCTCTTCATTCACTGCTACGAACTGATGGCGGTCAGATAAGTACGATTTGAACCATGCTAAGGCACTTCCACTAATGCCAACAAAGTGTTCTAGTCTATTTAAAAGAATGTTGTGGTCGATAGTGTCGAACGCAGCGCTAAGATCCAGTAGAACTAATAAAGAGATACAACCACGATCAGATGATAGAAGCAGATCATTTGTAACTCTAATGAGAGCAGTCTCAGTACTATGATATGGTCTAAATCCTGACTGGAATTCCTCACAGATACCATTTTTCTCTAAGAAGGAATATAATTGTGAGGATACTACCTTTTCTAGTATCTTTGACAGAAAAGGGAGATTCGAGATCTGAGGTCTGTAATTAATTAATTAATTTGTTGGGGTCAAGTTGTGTTTTTTTTTTATGAGAGGCTTAATAACACACACACACACACACACACACACACTCTCACACACACACACACACACACACACACTCACGTGTCTGATCTGGTGTCTGTGTGGGTTCAGGGTTGCTGCTCAGATGCCGACGGTGCACTATGAGATGCCGAGCGGATACAGCACAGATTACGGAGCCGAGAGATTACGGATCCCCGAGGGCCTGTTCGATCCATCCAATGTGAAGGTGAAGTCTAGATCAGATCTGCTTCAGTCCACCCAGATCAGCGCTCCTCAACAAGGAGCCCGGGGCCAGGAGATGAGCTCAAATGAGAAAAAACAAGCTGAAAATCAAGACATACCTTATTTGAGTTAATTCCCTGAACAAATATCATTTCATTTAATCTGGATTCCCACAGTCTTGGAAATGTGTGATTTCTAGACCTGTCACAGAAGTTTTGGAAATGAATGAAATGTTGAAAAATTATGGAAATTAATAAAACCTACAGAAGTTATGGAAATGAATATAGTCTGGAAAAGTTATAGAAATTAATAAAATATAAAGAAATTATGGAAATACCTAAATTCTTGAAACATTATGGAAATTAATAAAATCTTGAAGTTAGGGAAATTGATTAAATCTAAAGAAGAAATGGAAATGAAGTAAGTCGCAAAGTTATGGAAACTAATAAAATACTGAAAAGACATGAAAATGAATTTAAAAAATTTGAAAAGTCATGTAAATAAATAAATTCCTAAAAATTCTTGGACATCAATACGAATCTTTAGAACAAGTAAAAGAAATGATTTTTAAGTTACCATAAGCTACAAAACAGTTATAGATTATAGAGTACAAAGTGCTGTTTGTGGGTAAAAAAAATAAATAACCCTGTAATCACAAACAACTAGATAAGTCATGCAAATTCGTTGGTAATAGTGTAAAAAACATTTCTAGAATTATGGAATTTAATTATTTATAATTTTGTTAATTATTATAATATACTGACATATAATTATTTTAATGACCTCATCTTCTCAGGGTCTGTCCGGTAACACCATGCTGGGCGTCGGACACGTGGTCACTACCAGCATCGGCATGTGTGACATCGACATCCGGCCGGTAAGAGAGAGAAAACACTTCTGTTAGCCTATGCTGTGTACAGAATCTCAACCTGCAGAGCACTGAAGCATCAGGACCACTGATGTTCTGCTCTCTCTACGAGTGTGTCATATGTATGTGTGTGTGTGTGTATGTGTGTGTGTTGAGGGTCTGTATGGCAGCGTGATCGTGACGGGAGGAAACACGCTCCTTCAGGGCTTCACGGAGAGACTCAACAGAGAACTGTCTCAGAAAGCACCACCGGTGAGTCCTAATCTCTGTCTGATCTCAATCTGATTTCAGTCTAATCTCCTTCCAATCTCTGTCTGATTTCCACCTGATCTCAGTCTAATCTCTGTCTAAACTCCATCTGATTTCTGTCTGATCCTCTTCCGATTTCTGTCTGATCTCTCTCAGATCTCCATCTGATCACTGTCTAATTTTAGTCTTGTCTCTCTCTCTCTGTCTGATCTCAATCTGACCTCTGTCTGATCCCTGACTGATCTCCATCTGATCTCAGTCTGATTTCAGTCTGTTCTCTTTCTGATCTCTGCCTGATCCCTGACTTATCTCCATCTGAACTTCAATCCCCGTCTGATCTCCATCTGATCTGTCTGATTTTAGTTGATTCTCCTACTGATCTCAGTCTAATTGCATCTGATCTCCATTTTATGTCATTCTTGTTTGATCTCAATCTGATCCCTGTCTGATCTCAGTTTGATTTCAGTCTGTTCTCTATCCGATCTCAGTCTAATCTGTCTAAACTCCATCTGATCTCTGAGTGATCCCAGTCTGATCTCCTTACAATCTCTGTCTGATTTCCATCTGATCTCAATCTGATTTCAATCTGATCTCAGTCTGATTTCAGTCTGTTCTCTATCTGATCTCAGTCTAATCTGTCTAAACTACATCTGATCCCTGTCTGATTTCCATCTGATCTCTCTCAGATCTCCGTCTGGTCACTGTCTAATTTTAGTCTTGTCTCTCTCTGTCTGATCTCAATCTAATTTTAGTCTGATTTCCTTCCAATCTCTGATTTCCATCTGATCTCTGTCTGATTTCAGTCTGTTCTCTTTCTGATATCAGTCTAATCTGTCTAAACTCCACCTGATCTCTGTCTGATCTCTCTCAGATGTCCATCTGATCGCCGACTAATTTTAGTCTTGTCTCTCTCTGTCTGATCTCAATGTGATTTCAGTCTGATCTCCTTCCAATCTCTGTCTGATCCCAATCTGATCTCTGCCTGATCCCCGTCTGATCTCCATCTGATCTCTGTCTGATTTCAGTCAATTTTCCTTCTTATCTCAGTCTAATTGCATCCAATTTTAGTCTGATCTCCATCAGATCTCAATCTAATCCCTGTCTGGTCTCTCTCTGTCTGATCTTCATGGGCCAGTTGTTCAAAAGTAATCTGATCAGATTTCAGCTACAAGATTGGATCAAATCTTGAAAATGTGTTGTTTAAAAGAAAAAAATAAGATTCTGAAATTGGATTAGATCACAAAATCCAATCTAGGTTTTGAACTGGATTAAATCATCAGTTTCTGTTGTTCAAACATTTTATTAAGATTAGGATACAACTGATCCAAAAATACAACTTTTGTAACATAATATATCCACAAATCTCCAAACAGCTGCCAACCAAAAGCACTATATTTAATTTAAAGTGTTTTTAATCACTGTTTGTAAACTACATTGTGCAATCATCAGAGATGAACCAGGCAGAAGTAGTTATTTGTGTAAATGCAACGCAAAACTTTTCTAAAAGAGAATGCAAAAGCATTGACATTTTTTCCCATCATCAGCATGCATGTCCCTTTAGGGCCTCTGTAGAGCTCTAGTAATCCAGATTTGGTAATCTGAAAGAGTGTATCTGGATCAGGGTGATCCAATCCAATTTTGCTTTGAAAAACTGCACAAAAGTAAGATGGGCCTCACTAGCTCCTGCTGTCTGTGTTTCAGAGCATGAGACTGAAGCTGATCGCCAGCAACAGCTCCATCGAGAGGAGATTCAGCTCCTGGATCGGAGGATCAATCCTGGCGTCACTGGTGAGAAATACAACAGCTGTTTTAACACGTACTGTATCACAAAACTATATTATATTATCTATTATTGTAAATATATAACTGACCTGATGTGTTCGTCCTCAGGGAACCTTCCAGCAGATGTGGATCTCAAAGCAGGAGTATGATGAGGGAGGAAAACAGAGCGTGGAGAGAAAATGCCCCTAAGAACACACACACACACACACACACACACACACACACTCACCTCAAACACACACACACCTCAAACACACACACACTCACCTCAAACACACACACACCTCAAACACACACACACACACACACACACACCTCAAACACACACACACTCACCTCAAACACACACACACACTCACTTCAAACACACACACACACACACACACACACACCCTTAAACACAAATACACACTGTCTCTTTCTCTCACAGTCACATGACATGCGCTTCATGCTGAATTATGTTTCTGAACCATCTACATCACTGATCTGCGTACAGTACTTACAGTAACTCAGAGTGTCGTGGTCTCCGTCAGAAGCCCAATAAACTGAGAAATATCTTCATGTGTTCAAGAAGCTTCGTTCATGTGCAACACATTAGCAGAAAACAAGAATTCTTATACACATTTGTATATTTATACATTTTATTTTATTTTAAATTTAAAATTAAAAATGTATTTTAAAACAGTATGGCTGGTTCCACAGACAGGTCTTAGACTAAGCCAGGATTAGGCCATAGTTCAATTAGGACATTTAAGTCATTTTTATAAACATGCCTCAGAAAAAAAAACATTACTGGTGTGCATCTTGAGACAAAACAAAGGCACTGATATATCTGAAGATCAGTCAGAGCAAGTTTCTTTCAGTTGAATTATTTTAGTTGGGGACTAAACTTAAGCTTTGTCTGTGACACCCAGGGTAAATAAATTCTCATTGTATTTAAGCTGTTAAAACACTACGAACTGCATCAAATGGTAACTTTAACATCTGTGACCCTGGAGCACAAAAGCAGTCTTCAGTAGCACAGGTATATTTGTAGCAATAGCCAACAATACATTGTATGGCTCAAAATTATCCATTTTTCTTTTATGCCAAAAATCATTAGGATATTAAGATCATGTTCCATGAAGATATTTAGTAAATTTCTTACCGTAAATATATCAAAACTTCATTTTTGATTAGTAATATGCATTGCTAAGAACTTCATTTGAACAACTTTAAAGGTGATTTTCTCAATATTTAGATTTTTTTGCACCCTCAGATTCCAGATTTTCAAATAGTTGTATCTCAGACAAATATTGTCCGATCCTAACAAACCATACATCAATGGAAAGATTATTTATTCAGCTTTCAGATGATGCATACATCTCAATTTCAACAAATGGACCCTTAAGACTGGTTTTGTGCTTCAGGGTCACATATAGTATTTGATATACATGAAACGATGGTTGCCTGGTAAATGTAAGTAATCACCCCCCAATATCATAACAGAACATCAAAAAAATAAGAATAAATAAATAAATTATATCATCATGGTAAATGTTCACAAACAGTTTCTCCGGCGTGAAATACGTCATCGGGGACGCACAGACGTCACTCTCGGTTTAAACGCGGTGAACGGAGCACTCACGGTAAGAGCATCTCATCAAGAAACGCTTCAACCTGTCTTTTATGCTTTGATGTGAGTTTCAAGAGCAGGTAAAGTACACTATACCAATATTAATAACATTATAGATTTATTAAGAATTTGTTATAGATTTATTAAGTATAAAAAATAATAATCTTTTTATTATTTATTAAGTATTTAAGTATATTTAAACCACTGTTTAACCCGTTGAGTTTAGAATTACAACACATAGACACATCGAATGACATGCACAAACAAAGGACATTTATTACTATAGTTTTAAATGAGTGGCAAAACCAGTCATAAGGGTCAATTTCTTGACCCTTATGATAATCTTTCCATTGATGTATGGTTTGTTAGGATCGGACAATATTTGTCTGAGATACAACTATTTGAAAATCTGGAATCTGAGGGTGCAAAAAAATCTAAATATTGAGAAAATCTCCTTTAAAGTTGTTCAAATGAAGTCTAGTACGCATATTACTAATCAAAATGAAGTTTTGATATTGCAGGGAAATTTACAAAATATCTTCATGGAACATGATCTTAATATCCTAATGATTTTTGGCATAAAAGAAAAATGGATAATTTTGACCCATACAATGTATTTTGGTTATTGCTACAAATATACTCCAGCGACTTAAGACTGCTTTTGTGCTGCAGGGTCACATTTATAATTTTCATATCGTTCCAAACCTGACTTTCTTCCTTCCATAGGATTGTCTGAATTTTTGAGTGAACTATTCCTTTAAGTTCAATAAATATTATAGTAGGATATTAAAATAATTGGCTTTGTAATAATGACTGAATGATGATCTAAATCAGCTCGGCATTCAACACAATAATTCCACAACAGCTCATAAATAAACTAAACCTGCTGGGGCTTAACAATTCCCTCTGTAATTGGATCCTGGACTTTCTAACCAGAAGACCTCAGTCAGTCCGCATCGGCCGCAACATCTCGAGCACTACCACACTGAGCACAGGTGCCCCACAAGGCTGTGTGCTCAGCCCACTGCTCTTCACGCTGCTGACCCACGACTGCACTGCCAAGTTCAGCTCCAACCACATCATCAAGTTTGCTGATGACACAACGGTGGTAGGTCTCATCAGCAACAATGATGAAACGCACTACAGAGAGGAAGTGGGACAGCTGGCTGAATGGTGTGGCACTAACAACCTGTCCCTCAATGTGGGGAAGACAAAGGTGGTTGTGATGGACTTCAGGAGGAACTTCGCTGACCACCCCCCACTGACCATCAACAGCTCGACTGTGGAGAGAGTCAGCAGCACTAAATTCCTGGGGGTGCACATCACAGAGGACCTCACCTGGACCACCAACACCATGTCACTCTCCAAGAAGGCACAACAGCGCCTACACTTTCTCCGCCGACTTAAAAGAGCAAGTCTCCCTCCACCCATCCTCACCACATTCTACAGGGGCACCATTGAAAGTGTGATGACCAGCTGTATCACTGTCTGGTTCGGGAACTGTAGTACAGCAGACCGAAAGACACTACAGCTGACAGTGAACACGGCTGCAAAGATCATCGGTGCCCCTCTCCCATCCATCCTGGACATTTTCCTTCCACGATGCTCCAGCAAAACCAACAGCATCGTGAAGGACCCCACCCATCCATCCCACAGTCTCTTCCAGCTCCTACCATCAGGAAGACGGTACCGGAGCATCAGAGCCCACTCCGCCAGACTGCTCAACAGCTTTTTCCCCCATGCTGTGAGAGCCCTGAACTCAAACCACCCCGCCCCCCGCGGAAACCCCCTGCAAACCCCTACCTCCTGGAACATGGACCCCCCCCCCCCCAACCTTACCACACCAAAGAACAGACTGTATGAAACTTTTCTGTGCAATTTAAAGTGTGCTACACACAGGTGAGTGGGCCTGTACAAACCACCTGTAGTAACACACTCTCCTCTAGACACACTCGACACTTTTCACACACTGCTGTGTGTACACAATCCTACAAAAGACTCAGCAATTATGTGTTTACATGCTCATGCACTACAAATCATCTTGTACTGTTCCCCAGCCAGCTGCTTGACTCACAATGTTTCTCTCTGCACATGTACAGTATTTATGTGAAGCATTTGTATAGTTTGTATTTCTTATTTTTATATATATTTTATCTTTAGTTTGTATAGGGTAAACCTTTATATATAGTATATTTAGTCAAAATCTGTCAGTAGGTTAGTTGTGTATAGGTTTATAGTGTTTTACTTCATTGTTGTATGTCTGTATTTATGTAGCACCGTGGTCCTGTGAGGCACGACACTTCGTTCCACTGTATGTCCCCACATGTAGCGGAATGACAATAAAGCTCAACTTCAACTTGAACTTGAATCGCTGTACCTTGACTAATGGTGTAGTAAGGTGGTTTTGTGTCTTTGAACAGGAAGTTGATGTTATTCTGCGATCTGATTGGATGGGACTCACACTGTGCTGCTTGCTGAAGGACGGTGGTCCTAAAAAACACCATAAATCCCGATCAGCATTCTGTCTGTTTTCTGTAGCCCCGCCCATTCGCCTGGCGGTGCTTTTAGACACGCCCTCCGTCGCCCCTGGAAACCCGCGGTCGCAGTGGAGCCCCACCTACCTGTCGCCCAATCTGAAGGTGTGTTCATCAGGTGGGCGTGTCTCTCGGGCCCGTGTGGAGCAGAGCAGCGATGCGGTCCGTGGCGCGGTCGGCACGGCGACGGGGCTCCATATATGGGAGGTGCTGTGGGAGGAGCAACAGAGAGGAAGCCACACCCTACTGGGTGTGTCCACACACAAATGCACCCTTCAGGCCTCGGGCTACACTGCGTTAATAGGCGGAGACTCATGTTCCTGGGGCTGGGAGCTCTCGACCAATCAGCTCTGGCATGATGGGAAGGTGGGGAGGCGGTACCCTGGAGGCAGAGCCAGGGGTGTCTTAAGTGTTCCAGATCGTGTGTTAGTGGTGGTGGACGCAGACGCAGGGATGCTGGGATACGTGGTGGAGGACTGCTATCTGGGCGTCGCCTTCCAGGACCTCCCCAAAGGGGCGGAGCTTTTCCCTGCGGTGAGCTGCGTTTGGGGAGGAGCTCAAATCTGCATATGCTACCTGTGCGGCACGACACGTGAGTGTGACATCATCACATGTCCCATACAAATGACGTCACGTCACAAAGTGATACAAAATTTTTTTTTATCATATTTGAAAAATAAATACAAATAATTAAAAACAGTAAAGTAAGAAAAAAAATAATTTAAAAAAAAGTGTTTAAGTGTGTGTGCGTGCATATATATATATATATAAATATCTAATCAAACTCTATTTTAAAGGTTCACTGAACTACTGAAAGTAGAAAAAAGAATAAAAAAATTGAAGTCAACTGCAAGAACTTACAATGTCTAGTTTATATTTTTCACATTTTAAATGATATTTTGTTGTAAAAGTTGTTTGATTAGCGTTCTCTTCAGTCAGGTTTCTCTGAGTAAGCACATGCAGTGAGTGTTTAGAGTTAGTTTTAGTGTACAGAAGTAACTTTTCCAAGAGATATTCAAGTCAGACACAATAAAGTTCTATGTAAGGTTAATACTCAGTTTAAGATAAAATTCAAGCTTACTGAACTTTAATCCAGAAGTAAAAATCATGATTATGCTTGAGCTTTAAGAACGTTTTATATCATGTTTGCTGAAAGCACAGACCAACTTCAGGTTGATGACATTTTTCCATTAGTTTAGAATACTCAAAGTCATTTAGCTCATGGTTTTTGAGTTTTCTCAGCTAGTGATGTTTTAGAATTACAGACAAAAATACACTGCACACACAAAACACAAGATGTGTTTATCCACGCATTTTTCAGCATCAAATCAAATATACAGTAAGAGCTGTACAGTATTAGCATTAATGCATTAACACAACTGTTTGACATTATAAGTTTAATTCTGTGTGATTTTTAAATATATCACATATTTATATCTCAATATATCATACTGTATATTTATATAAAAATCAACACAAATCACTGTTTCTCAGGAGACCCACCTGCTGTGGAGGCTCTGAGCCGTTATCTGTGCGGCGGCCCTCGGAGGGGCCGGGCCCCGGAGCCGGACGCTGTCATTCCCGTCTGCTCTCCAGCGCCTCCTGCAGGACACACACAGCACAAACACCACAGAGGAACAGCTCTGACACAGCACAGTTTTACTCTCTTCATTTAAAGTCTTCTCATTTCTGTGTTTTGCTAAGATATGTTTAAACTGCAGATGTGTGTCAATCAGAATCAAACTGCAAGAATAAACCCTCTCAAGCCATAAAAGAGTTGTCTAAAGATAGTATATTCTGTAACTCCCTTTCCTTTTGTTGTTTTTATTTTCCTGTATATATATATATTAGTGCTGTCAAACAAAAGTTTTTGTTTACATATGTGTGTGTGCTGTGTATATTTATTATGTATATATAAATACACACACATGCATGTATATATTTCAGGAAAAAAAATTGTTTATATAATAAATATACTTATTTATAACAAATTATATGAATATAAATATAGACGTAAATATTTTCAAAATACATACTGTATGTGTGTGTGTGTATGTGTATGTATATATACATAATAAATATACACAGTACACACATATATTATGCAAACAGAAACTTATTTTGGATGTGATTAATCATTTGACAGCACATATGTATATATATATATATATATAGGGAATATGTGTATGTACATATATTGTGAGATATATGTAGTGAATATTATGTTAATATATATGCATATATTTATAACTGAGGAAGTCCCATTTTTTATTTCATATATATTTCCATTGTTACATAAATTTTCAAAAATAACATTTCAAAAATAATTTTGCCTTAAGAACTGAATAAATTTGTTTTATATTATATTGCCTCTAATATAATGTCCATATATACTGATTAAAAAAACCCCGTATAGCCTGAATGCACTGTAAGTCGCTCCGGATAAAAGCATCTGCTAAATGCATAAATGCAAATGTAAATAATGTATATTTTAATATATAAAATGATATATCTTCAAAATTTTGCAACATTTGTAATACATTTATATTTAGTCATTTAGCAGACGCTTTTATCCAAATGAGGACAGTCCTGTTTATCTCTGCCAAGCCGCTTTTTTTAAAGCTCTGTTTTAATAAATGTGACTTGACTTGAAAGTAATATGAGTTTCAGATTAAACTGTCCATCTGGAGAATCACGTCTTTCATTGTGAAGAATATCATCATGAGGCTGAATCTCATGAAAACTATCATGAATCATCAGGAAAATAACTGCACGATGCAAAAAAGCATAATGGCCTTTCTTTACGCAGCGTGTGTGTTTGATGATTCAGTCAGTCGTTGAGTGTCACCTGATCAGCAGATCCAGCCCCTGACGTCTGTCCTCATCACACACACACTCTTCTGGGTCCGTCGCTCACACTCCTGCGCTGGTAAAACACTGCAGCTAAACACACTCACGCATGAAAGAAAAACACTTCAGGACGGTGCTTTAAGACGGGTGAGGGTTTATTTCAAATATAATAAAGCACATAAATAAGTGAGTAAAACAAGGTCATCTCCAGACTCTCTGAGATCCTCCTCCTCTGCGGCTCACTGACCTTCTGCTCGAGACGCTTCGAGACGACACACACGCCTGAAACACAACACACACACACACACACACACACACACACACGCTGGTTAATCGAACCACAGATCTGAAAATGCATACCAAACAAAAACTAAAATAGTGCTTTATTATTAAACAAAAAACAGTACTGAACTTGTACTATACTGTAAATGAATAATAAATATTAATATTCAATATTCTATATTGATGATTAAATTTAGTTCATAGTTCATTAACTATTAACAGAAGCAACAGAGTGTGTTAGCAGATATATTAGCGCACTCTAACTAGATGGCCATCTTTAAATATCTACACAAAGCCCACAGCACTGAAATGACATATATATGGATACTGTGTGTATACTCTCACACTATTCTAGAACACTTGATGAATATCTGATCAAAATAACTAAATATAGCAGTCACACACCAGGGAAAAACACTGCGTCTAGGAGAACGGGCGTCGCGTTCAACTCAAAAACAGTTTATTTAATCACCAAATGGACAAAAGTTCACTTCAAGAATGAACCTCAGTTTGATAGCAAACACACTGAGCCTTTCTCCACTAATGCAGCATCTAATCAACCGCTTAATTACTCCGTAACCATACGTAAACATGCACTACACTATACTGTGTGCCAGAGTGTGACCCTGGGCCACAAAACCAGTCATGAGGGTCAATTTTTGAAATTGAGATTCATACATCATCTGAAAACTGAATGAATAATCTTTCCATTGATGTATGGTTTGTTAGGATCGGACAATATTTGAAAATCTGGAATCTGAGGGTGCAAAAAAATCTAAATATTGAGAAAAT
>JAFVLL020016308.1:0-13207 GCA_021397915.2 Tor tambroides
CTTTCTTAAACTTTTTAAACTTTTTTTAAACTTTCTGGTCCGGCTTTCTCAAGCCAACTTAAAGTTTGTCTCGACAAACTTTTTTATCTAGTTTTATTTATATTATTTTAGTCTGTTTTTTATTTGTTTTTAGAAGCTGCAGGTGCGTGATAATTTGACTGTATGAATTCAGGTTCTGTTGTTGCTCTGTTGTTCTGTACCCTGCTGTTTGCACATGTTAAAATAAACCTGTGGAAAACTTATATATTTTTGTATTTTTTAAGTCACAGACACTCATTCATTCTATTATTTATTAAATATTAATTTAATATTCTAATCTTATCAGTTAACAGTTAATGTTCGGATAAAGAGTGGCGGTTGTCAGTTGGGAAAATTAACTGAAATGAGCATACCTATTGTCTCATATTTTAAAGCAGTCAATACAATTTGAGAAAGAAATCAATCAAATCTGTATGTGTGTGAAAATATTCAGATGTACCCCCCTTTGTAATCATTAATATTTTCAAAAGTAACTAATTTAATTACACTTTTTTTTACGGTAACTGTAACAGATTACAGTTACATTTATTTTGTAATGAAATTATGTAATTCCATTACATATATCTAGATACTCCCCAACACTGATTCTGACTAACTTAAACACCTATGAATTGCCATTGCATTCATAAATTCTTCAGATATGTCTGTTATTTAAAAACATGTTGTAAATATAGCTGCAAGCAGCAATGAAGGGCCCAAGCCATCAGCGCAAAAGCCACCCCGGTGGCATCAGCAAAATGGTGCACAGCGGTAGGGCTTCGTGATAAATCGCAATGATATCGCACTCGCGATTAGGTAAAAGCTGCGACAAGTCATGTGCATCTTGTCAGTGAAGCACGGTTCTGTGATTAGTAAATCTCCATCCAGGCCAGAGGGTCGTTCTCGCGTGGAAACTCCAAATACGCCCTGCAGAAGAAATCCAGGAAATCCCTATAGTGGTAGCTGAGTAAACATTCAGTGTGACTAATAAACACACAACTACGACAATATATGATTTATCTGAGTTCTTATTATAATTATTATTATACTTTTCATTATAATAAAGAATATAATAATGCAATGCTAATCGACATAGCCTTTCCCTGCATAAACCAGCATGGATTCCAGGGTGGTTTATGCTGGTATAGTGCTGGTCCTAGCTGGTTTATGCTAGTAGAGTGCTGGTCCAGCTTGTGGACCAGTATATTCATTGTGTTTTCAAGCAAAATGGAGCTGGTGATGCTGGTTCACCAGCATGGTCTTGCAGAGTTGAGTGTAAGTAGGCCAGCTGTCTGTATGCAAGTAGTGTTTTGGGGACATAGTTTTTGCTTGCATATTTCTCTACTTAACACATTAATGATGCAAAGGAAAAACAATATAAGGTTAAAAAATATGATTTATTGAATTATATGATAAGTTTGTCATTTCTTTTGCTCCCTCTGCTGAAAGTAGAACTGAACATTTTAATTGCTTTAGTTATGATTACATTATTAATCAATGTCACTGGTAAAACGTTTCAAAGCATCAAAGGAATTGTCTCCTGTTTAATAAGATCTGTACACAAATCAGTTAAAATCAGTTAAAAAGAACTTGTGTACATTAAGAAATACATTTATAGATATGAAAACCAAAAAATACCTGAGAGAAGCTTAATCATAAGCAGTTTGTTCAATAACAGGGGTTATGGGAAGAGGTCTTTAAGTGGGACAGTTAATAACTTGATAATTACGGCTCTGTGTATTAAATGCTGCTCTATCTGAAGGCAGGTGATGGAGATTTACTGCTAATCACAGAACCGGCTTTACTGACGAGATGCGCATGACAATAGCATGCGATTAATCATGCAGCCCTACTTATGTGACTTCTCAAACATGTCCAAATCCAGCTGTCAGTCACCGATTTCAAAAAGTGTTACTTTTACTCTCTATAGATCAGGACAATATGAAAACTGAGCAGTGTTTTCTTTCTTTCTTTTTAACAGTGGGGATGTTACTGTGTAAACATGTAACCAGCAATGTGTGTTTTTTATTTATTTATTTATTTATTTATTTTTGCTTTTTTATTAAATAACTTATTAATTTGGAAAATTGTCTTGGTCTTTAACTACAAACACACACTAAGAAACATGATATGTAACATATACAAAAGTTTTGTTGTGGTCTTGCTGGGATCATACCAGAACCCATAGGACAACCAATGCTAGTCCACCAGCACACCAGCATCCCAAGCTGGTCCCAGCATGCAAAACATACCTTATGCTGGTCCACCAGCACACCTGCTTACCATGCTGGGGACCAGCAAACCAGCAACCTTCGTCCCATGCTGATCCCAGCATGCAAAACATACTTTATGCTGGTGACCAGCAATGCTGGATTTTTCAGCAGGGTTATCACTGCTTAGAATGCTATGTAATATGTCGCGTGCCTTCTGTGTAAGAAGCCACATCATCAGAAGGATTTATTTCAAACACTCAGCTGACATTATGAAGTGAGTTTGGAGTAAAAACATGTTATGAAATGTGGTATTTTCACATGCTTTCAGATGAAGCAGCATTTACTACACAGGCCCGTAGTTCACTGAGAAGCTACGCAAACAACTTTGATTACTGCAGAACGATTTCATAATATCGTTGATTATATCATCTGTGATTATGAACGTGGCTTTGTGTAGCTTGTCAGTGAACTACGGCTCTCTATAGTAAATGCTGCTCCATCTGAAAGCATGCACATGATGGAGATACACTACTGATTACAGAACCGCTTTACTGACAAGAGTAGCATGACAATCGCATGTGATTTATCGTGCAGCCCTACACAGCGGACACATGCATTTACAGTAACCCTCTGGCAGGCTGGTTTTAAGGGTTACAGCAATGAAAGGGTTACACTATAACATCGTGTTTGAAACACAAACACACTTACAATACAGTTTAATTTGCTAGCTAATAACTATATTATATATGCTATTAACTATATTAATTAACATGAACAATATTTAAATAGTATTTATGAATCTTAGTATTAATTTATGACTCATCATATTAAAGGGGACCTATTATGCAAAAATCACTTTTATAAGGTGTTTGAACACAGTTGTGTGGCTGCAGTGTGTGAAAACAACCAGCCTATAATGTTAAAAATCCACCCACTTATTTTTTTTTTTTTTAAAAACCAATAAATCATGAACAGTCTCTCCAAATGAGCTGTTTCAGATTCTCCCTCTGTTCACGTCACCGAGGGGGAAAAAGTCCCACCCATTTGTGACACTCTCTGCCCTGTTAGCATGAACACAGCCCTGAGTGAGAAACTGCAGTCCGCCATTACTGGAGATATACAATGTTAGTGCCAAAGAGACATTACAAGCATTGTGTTTTGTGATGCACTAATAAACATAGGAGTTGCCATAAACTCCCCCATCTGAGCTAAGGACACTGTGGTTAAATATCATTTTCAAAAGGAAATATCCCGGAAAAAATCGGTAAAGTCCCCTATATGTTTAGGAATCAATACCAACGCTTTGTGCGCGAACGTCAGCTCCAGACAAAGTAAGTATCACGCGTTTGTTTTCCAAATTGCCTTTCTGAAAGAGCTTCTTGGCACTCTGTAAGGCTAATGATGCTAAAGCTACCATTGTCTCTGTCTGTTTTCACTGGTGCTGCCTTCATGAATGATTGTGAATAGGAATGTGGTAGTTAAAAGTTGCATATGAAAGCAATGTGAGTGGATCGCTTGAAGTTGTCGAGCTCATAATCAGAAGTGGGACTTATAAAGTTTGTGATAGCATGAGACCAGCTATGTTATTTTCTTTTATCGAGCCGTGCTCCCCGTCTGTGTAATTCATAAATGCAAATTTATTATGTACAGTACAATCAGATGACTGACTTTGAAACAGAGTATGTTTTCTGTAAAGATAACAGGCTTGTACTAATAGTGGAACGTTCATTTGCAAAGGCTAGCACTGCTAATGCCGGAGCTTGCGCTCTTGAAGCTCCGCCCTCTTCTCTGGGAGCACCAGGGGTCTCATTTATAAACGTGCGTACGCACAAAATGGCCATGAAGTATGCGTTCGCAATTTTCCATGCGCACATTGTGATTTTTAAAAAATAAACTTGACGTAAATATGTACGCACCCATGAACATTCTAGACCATGCGTACGAACTCTTTTTCCTGGAGTGAGAAAAGTAAAGTAAACAACGATTTTAAACTCTGTTTTAATTTCGATATACACATTTACATTAAATATTCCACTCTCATTAATGGAGATAAGCACTGAAATTACAAAGTCATTATGCAGAAGTTAAATAAAAATTATATGAATTTAGACACATTTGTTGTGGATGCCCTTGATTACTTTTCCTGGGGCATGCTATGTTTTAATGACAGTGAGGAGTGCTATAGGTGCACAATAATTCATCTTTAAACTAAACTGCAGATCTCATGTTATGAAAAAAAAAAAAAAATTAGTGAGAGCAATGATCAATGATGCTCACTTACTTTGATATTATGGTGGAAACTGCTGGATTTAATGGTTGAACGGTCCATTGTCCAATATGAATAGGACCAATGATATAATAGCTTACAACCGCAGGTGCACGGAGATGTTGATGTCGTGTGAAGGCTTCTCCACAACATTATGAAAAATACCACTGTATTTGAAGGATACAACTGGAAGAAAACGGTAAGCTTTGTACATTTCATTTTTAAAATACTTTTAAGTCACGCCGAGTCAGACAGTACACTGCAATAAATAAAAGCCTATCTGTTTCCACTAAAAATAGCTAAAAGATGTTCACCTTATCAGCAAACTGCATAAATTGATTTTGATTTTAACTGTTTAAAACAATTTAAATACTATTTGGTCAATGGAAAAAAATTAGATCAATTCTAAAATATTTATCTGAGAACCATTTTAAACAGTTTTGTTTTTATGGATATTTTGATATATTTATTTTAAAACATAACAAGGATACTGGATTATTTTTAGCAATAAAAATTAATGTGTATGGCACAAATGGCATTTATAGTCCGTATCTCATATTTCCTTAATGTCTTGTACATAAAGGGATTTTTGCGCAGGTTCTGGCGTATGCATGGTTTTATAAATCTGAAAACTTTTGCGCGTACGCAAAATCTAGATTTTGTGCGCACGTACACTTTTAGGATGAAATCTATGGAGAGTTTTATAAATGAGACCCCAGCTCATTTGCATTTAAAGCAACATACTCAAAAACAGCACTTTTGGCTTATACCCTAAAAGTAGCAATTTTAACAAGCTATAAAAAATTATCTGTGGGGTATTTTAAGCTAAAACTTAACATATACGCTCTGGGGACATCAGAGACTTATTTTACATCTTGTAAAAAGGGGCATAATAGGTCCCCTTGAAATAAGTGTGAACGTAACTAAGTGTAACTAACTAGCAATGTACTACAACCTTTGGAACATGGGAAAAAAAAAACTTTTAATTTTTAAAAAAAGTATATTTGAAAGATATACTTTCCAGGGATCTGTTTTATGAAAATAACTGTGTACTGCACATATATGAAGGGAGGTATTGGCAAAATCTCACCTGTAGTAAATCACAAGGAGTAATAAAAGATTTACAGATTGACAGTGTGCTATTTTAAATGTTAGACATAATTTTAATTAAAATGTATTGGACGTTTTAACCTAGTTGGTGGAATTGTCAGACGGTCCCTAAGAGTGAGAAGCTTACTACAGTTTAAATTTGCAGCTTCAATACACTTATTCAGTACACAAATTCCTTTGTCAATATAAAGTGGTTGCATATTGTTAAAACTAATCGTGGTATTGATATTTTGAGAGAGAGCAAGCGCAAATCCTGGCAGTGGCAGGTTGCAGCGCCACTTCTGGTGGCATCCCCAGATGCCACAGATTTCTTCTGGCAGCTGCCACTGGTCATTTCTGGCAGCTGCCACAGTCTTTCTCGCCGTTTCTGCTGTTTGCTCGGTAAAACTACACTGTTCTCAGTGGCGTGCGGTGGTGTTTTTTTTTTAATGATGATGCAAAGTTCCCACAATTGTATTATTATTAGTAGTAGTAGTAGTAGTAGTAGTAGTATTAGTATTATTTATACATTATGTATCCGCTGCCAGAGTTCGTGCCAGGAGTCACGATCGTTTGCCGCCGTTTCTGCTGTAAACTACAGAGTTTTATTTTTAAATAAAAGATTTGATGATGCATATTATACACTAGCAAGCAGATGCGATCAGAATATGAACCCAATAAGCAAAACTGCATAAGCATTTTCCCATAAAGAACATACACACACATAAGGAGTGCCCAGCTGCTGCTAGACAATACTGTATATACCCACACACAAACATTTATTTATTTATCCAAGTTCAAGTTCAAGTTTCTCTTTTATTGTCTCCGTTAGGAGAAATTTGTCTTAGGCAAACAAATTTATGTATTTAGTAACACTTTAGTTATTAACTATAATTGCTTGCATATTATGTTTATTAGTACTCATAAAGCACATACTAATGCCTTATTATGCGTGACCATATTCTACATCTTACCCTATACCTGAACAGTAATTAGGAGTTTGAGGCAAAAGTCAATAGCTAGTTAATAGTGAGAATTGGACCCAAAATTAAAGTGTATATTGTAAAATGTGTGTATATATGTGTATGTGTATATATATATATATATATATATATATATATATATATATATTAACCATGAGACCATTTTAATTGAGACACCTAAGTTTTTTTTTTTTTATTGATGTTTTATATATTTTTATCATTGATTGATTTTTTTTTTTTTTTTTTTTTAATGATCCTGAAGGATGACTCATTCTTCCTCAAATCTGGTGAAGATTTTGTACTTTGCTTTATCAACCATTTCTGTGCAGAACACCTCATAATCTTTTTTTTTTTTTTTTTTTTTTTTTTTCCCCCCCAAATACAAAAGTGAACAGTTCAGCTGGAGAACTTTCTTCACATGCAGCTTTGTGTAGGGATTTAATTTGGTGCTCATCTGCTTGTTGGTATGTTATATGCATCATCAGTTTTCTATTAAAAAAAATCCATTTCAATTTCTGTTACCACACCAGTCAGCTGCAGTCCTGGTGTCTCTCAAAAAAAATTTTCCTGCTGTGAAAGAAGAAAGTATGGTCAAAATATTTGGTGTATATACTAATGTTACAATTAATGCCTCAAACTTGTAGGCCTAGAGCATTTACAGTACATGACATAAATGATCTTTTCTAACAATGAATGCTTTCGATTATTGTAAATATTTCTTTTCATTATAAAATAACAGTAAAAATTATTTGCAACAAAACTTACGAAAATTAAACATGGTTTTGCAACAACTAAAGATTATTACAGTCAAAACATTTTGCTACACTCACCATAGTTTAAGCATGCTATTTGTAGTAAAACCGTGGCTATAAAAATTGTAATTAAAAAAACATTTCATTTCTCGGTGATCCCACATTTGCCCATTTTTCATTTTTGTAGCTATTACAAAAATTCTATACTTAATTGAACTATCCAATTTCCATTCATCACTTTATTAATTTGCATGCATGAAATGAATGTAAAAAAATCTGCCAAAATTTACATAACCTCAAAGCCGCAAGGATCATAATTTAAGATTACTGAATTTCTGATGTTTGTGTGTTGTACGGCTTCTGCCATCAGTCAAGGCAAGGGAGTCAGTCTCTTTAGAGGAAAAAAAAAAAGTGGATGAGAAAATTATCTATTACAAAAAAAAATCAACGCAAATATTACAAAATGTGACATTAAAAAGTGTAAAAGTCACTAGTTTTTATAAAGCAATTCTGTCCAACAGCGACATCCACTGGTAAAGTTAAAAAGAACAGCTGAACATCAGTTGACAAATAAAATATGTTTGTATTGTTACTGCCTTTTTGTTATTATTTTGGAATAAATGTAAAAAATACGTAAAAACACGAACTTGATGAGATTTGTTGGTTTTGATAAACAGAATATTACACAGTGTAAAAATACAATATATATATATATATATATATATATATATATGTATGTGTGTGTGTGTGTGTGTGTGTGTGTATATGTGTCACATGTTTGGTTCCGTTTAGTTCCTGTTTGCCCATATTTTGGTTAGTTCCTGTTCCTGTCCCCGTTTAGGTTTATTAGTTCATTAGTTCCAGGTGTGTGTTATTAATTAACTACTTTTCTCCCTTACTCAAGCCCTGTGTTTCCTGTCTCTGGTGTCCGGTCTTGTATGTCGTATCTTGTCTCCTACGTGCTCGGTGTTTTTGGATCAATAAAGACTGTATGATTAGAAGCTCTCCTCGTCTCCTCATTCCCTGGCTCCTACGTAGTGTGACAGAAGACCGGACCTAAACAATTGAAGCGATGGAGTCCGCCGCCCGCCTCCTCGCCCTCATCCGGCGTGGTCTCCCCTTTAACGAGTATGCGGCAGTGTTCTGTGAGCTCGCCAAGGGAATGCCGCTTTGACTACGCAGGCATCATTCACCTTTTCCGGCTTGGGGCCAATTACCACCACCTCCCAGACACCACGGGACTGTGTTGGAAAGAGGCTATTTACCGGTGTCTGGGAAGTGTCCAGGCCCGAGCCGGAACCAACCCACCGTCTGCGGCCCACGCAAGCCCGCCGCCGTCCGCGGCTCTCTCAAGTCCATCATCCGTGGGGAAAGCCCACCCGCCGTCCGCGGCTCCCTCAAGTCCACCGTCCGCGGGGAAAGCCAACCCGCCGTCCGCGGCTCCCTCAAGCCCACCGCCGCCCACGGCTCCCTCAAGTCCGCCGTCCGCGGGGAAAGCCAACCCGCCATCCGCTGCTCCCTCAAGCCCGCCGCCATCCGCGGCTCTCTCAAGTCCGCCGTCCGTGGGGAAAGCCAACCCGCTGTCCTGGGCCCTGTTAAGCCCAGGGAGGGCTCCTGACCTCCCGGGTTCCCTGCTCCGCCGTGGCCTCCTGAGCTCCCTGCTCCGCCGTGGCCTCCTGAGCTCCCTGCTCCGCCATGGCCGCCTGAGACGCCTGATCCGCCATGGCTGTCTGAAACTCCTGATCCGCCCTGGAGGCCTCTCCAGTATCCTGCCCTACACCGGCCTCCAGGGCGCCCGCCCCCCCTCCCCGGTAGAACTGTTACAGCGCGGGACGTGCCTACCGGGAGGGTAGATCTGTCACATGTTTAGTTCCGTTTAGTTCCTGTTTGCCCATATTTTGGTTAGTTCCTGTTCCTGTCCCCGTTTAGGTTTATTAGTTCATTAGTTCCTGGTGTGTGTTATTAATTAACTAGTTTTCTTCCTTACTTAAGCCCTGTGTTTCCTGTCTCTGGTGTCCGGTCTTGTATGTCGTATCTTGTCTCCTACGTGCTCTGTGTTTTTGGATCAATAAAGACTGTATGATTAGAAGCTCTCCTCTTTCCCTGGCTCCTACTTAGTATGACAATATGAATGTGTGTGTGTGTGTGTATATATATATATATATATATATATTAGTGCTGTCAGTCGATTAAAAAAAATTAAATAATTAATCGCACATTTTTCTAAAATAAATCGCGATTAATTGCGATTAATTCCACCTAACAAAGTTTTTAAATATACTTTTATATTGCAATAATTTCGCATTCAATCTTCAAATGTACAATGTACAAACAACATAAAGACAGTATTTTTTTAATATTTCTTTAATGGCATCTTTTTTATGATTGAAGGCCAGCATCACTGATATCAATACTACTGATGTCTCTATAAAATAGTTTTTTTCCCCTGAATATTTAACCATTGACTATAGCCAGTCAGCTTACAGTATAATTTAGATCTATAAATTTTAACATTTATTAGACTTAACTTCTAATTTAAGTGAACTTAATCATCACATGAACCTATTATAATAAATTACATATTTAGCTACTTGTGCCCTTCAGCAGAAATGTACATAAAATGAATACTTACCAAACACTAAATTCTAAATTAAATATAGATGAACCCATTAAAGCTATAAAAGTTATTGATTTCCTCTTTTTTTTTCTTTGGTTCTTGGATTAATAGCCATCACAGCAGCTGGTTATTAGCTTACTTGCCTGCTATAGCTTTAAAAGCTGCTGCTGCTGAACGTGACGCGGATCTGACATGCGTCTTATTTTCTCACAACTGTCTTTACCTTTTCTGACCCACTTCAGGTCTTAAAGTCTCTACTAATGCGTGGACGAGTTGAATCTGGTGTTTTAGATGAGGGAGACAGTGCTGGGGTGCCTCAGGACAGTTTTTAAAACCATTTCAAAGGCATGTTCTTAAATGTGACGCATATATAACATATTGCATGCATGCACGCAATTTTAAGACAGCTTTAATCGCCTTTTGGTAACTTCATGCCTTAACTGACGGCATAACTAGGACATTGCATGCACGTAGTTTCTTTCGCTGTTTGAAATGATACAGGCTACAGCGCGCGCCAGCACCTTTGTGCGTGTATTTGAAGAGCGAGCGCTACGAGCACAGTGTCTTTTCCGCGCTCGTTTGACTCGCGCCTGGCGCGGAGGCGAAGTTAGAGCGCGTCTGAAACGTCTCCCGTTTGATGTAGTCATAAAGACGTTCTGCATCTAAATAAACGCAATCCTTTTCAAGAAAAAAGAGACAGAGGCAGCAGTTGCAAATGGGGTGGCCAACCCTAGCCCCGCCCCTGCGTTAATTGCGTTAAATATTTTTAACGCGTTAATCAGAAAAAATTAATCGCATGCGTTAACGCGCTAATTTTGACACCACTATATATATATATATATATATATATATATATATATATATATAATGTGTATATGTGTGTGTGTGTGTGTGTGTATATATATATATATATATATATATAATGTATATGTGTATATGTATGTGTATATATGTATATATATACGAAGCTGGAGAACGCAGAAAGTGCAACGTTTGGAAGCGTGAAGACATCAAACACACGATTGCGACAATATATGGTTTATTTGTGCTTTTTTCAATCATCTCCAGGTAATAAAGTATATGAACAATTCAGTGCTACTTGACATAGCATTTATTACAGTACAGAAACTATTCTGCCTTATGTGATAAAAATGAAAAAAAAGTGTTTGTAGTACATTAACAAATTATTTATTGGTTATTGTCCAACTGTGTATCTGATTTCTAAGTCAATTAAAATAAAGAAATAAGAGAAAAAAATAAAGTTCCCTATATTCCTATACAGTACCCTATGTATATTTAAATGAAGGGTATATAATATGCATCATCAAATTATTATTTAAAAATAAAAGTGTGTAGTTTACAGCAGAAACAGCGACAAACGACTGTGATTCCTGGCACGAACTCTGGCAGCGGATACATAATGTATAATAATAATAATAATAATACAATTGTGGGAACTTTGCATCATCATAAAAAAAACAAAAAAAAAAAGACCACCGCACGCAACTGAGAACAGTGTAGTTTTTACTGAGTAAACAGCAAAAACAGCGAGAAAAACCATGGCAGCTGCCATGAAATCTGGCAGCTGCCACGAACTCTGGCAGCTGCAGTGGCATCTGGGGATGCCACCGGAAGTGGCGCTGCGACCTGCCACTGCCAGAGAGAGTGCCAGCCCCTTCTGATATTTTTGTAGGACTGTTGACTCTATAAATAGTGGTAAGGGAAAGCGAATGTCCGGCGAATATCGAGCCTAAAATTAACTGTACGCAATAGATAACCGATTATAAAGAAAATGCAGCGTGTTGCGTTCTTCTGACCTCATTTGCTTGCTTGTGTATATAGTTTGCATCATCAGTAAAGTGTATTCTGAGTTCTGAGGTTTTTTTTTTATATCACTGTATTAGTTAATTGAGGCACATTAAGTGTTGTTGGGGAATCCTGGAATGTGACGTATGAGGGGAACCCCAGCATTACAGCACAGGCACAGCTTCACACAAGCCATGATATAAAGTTAAGCAAACTAAGCTACCGAAAGCAATATATGTCTTCCTCAGATGTAATGTTAGTTCTGTACATCAGCGTTGGGTAAAACAGCATTATAATCTCCTTTGCGGTAGAGAAAGCTGCTTACATGTAAGATACACGGGGAAACGAGTAACGGTGAAGATGTTAAATTAAACGTACACACAGTCAGCTTTTCTGCATATACGGACTGGCCCTGATAATCATAACTTCTACTTAACCGCTTGCTCCATTTCTGCAAATCAGTTTTTGTGAATGAATGACTTGCGCTACCGGTTGTTTTGGTCATAGATATATATATATATATACATAGATTCTTCATTAGCGACTGTTTCTATGGGCCGCGATACCTAAGCAGTCTGCCATATTGTAAAAGTAAACTTGACGTAATTCACAAAAGTAATCACTGAATATTCGAAAGATGCCACAATCCTGCACAGAACGCTTGAACGGCTCGGTGCGAACCTACACTATGGTGAATGACATCAAAAATACCGTTCCAAGATGGCGGCCGCATCTACATGCCTGGAGCGGTCTAATGGGGCGTCTATAGACCCTTTTTCTGTTAGTAAACATTGTGACGTTTTTCTGTGGGCGGAGCTTAGGTGGTGGCAGAAAGATCCCCCTGACCGCTTCACTAAAGCTATCTATGAAGTCTGTTAGCTTGTTTTTTTAACAATAACTGGAGAAATTCCGATTTTACCTGCATATGTAAGGTCACTCACTGTCCAGGACCGCGTTATTTGAAAAGGTTAACTTTAACGGACGAAACCAGATTGACCGATCCGCACACACTTTTACTCAAAGGATGGACGATCTGACAGGATTCCCTCTGGTTGAGTCACATCTAAAGTGTATAGTTAAGACAAACTCACCATGTATCTAGCCATGTATATATATTTAAATTTTAGCAGGCAACTATTTTTACAGCTACATTATTATTCCAGCCACAATTACTCATACCAATGTATATACAGTTACATATGATTAAGCTTATAAATCGTCAGTTTGTTGTTTTACACACATGCACACAGACATTATTTCATACACGACATAGTAGTGAGATGCATAAGAAATCTTTAGACACGCCCATAACAACAAAAGACAATAATTTATTGAACTTTTTCTGATAAGAAGTGTGCGCTGCAAACGCAAGCATTTTTGATGATCGTTTCTGTCCAGTCCGCTCGTTTTATCTCGTTTAACCACAGCTGTCGTCGTTTTTTTTTGTTTTGTTTTTTTTGTGG
>JAFVLL020016309.1:0-18974 GCA_021397915.2 Tor tambroides
GATTGCCCAAAGATGATTTTAAAAACCTGGGCCAAGTTTAAACCAGTAACCAGGCATCACAGCTGGCAAAGGGGCATGTCTGACTTTGACATGTAAATATTGCCATTATTATGTAATCAAAATGAAAATTATTATTGCTGGTCTTCAATGATAATGTCAAGTTACTTTAATGCATTTGCACCAAAAAATGATAAGGATTTATGCTGATATCGTCCAAAACCACACTTTGCCAGGGGTGTTTCCAAACTTTTGGAGGGCAGTGTAAGTGATGCGAAAATTTATTTGAGATGATAATTTACTTGACATAAACATCAACAAATATCTGAAGTCCTGCTGATGCTTCCTGGCTAGCAAGAAGGAAAAGGCTCTGTATTTACATAGATCAGGCTATTGGGAAGTCCTCTGGGAGGTGCTGCATTCCAGTATAGGTTGCTGATTGAATGTGGCATGCACATGAACTGCCAGACCCCAGTTCATCAACAATGTCATACCTGTGCAGCGGCACGGAAAGATGACAGCTTCTTAAACAGAAAGCAGACGTGCTCGTCTGTTCCCCTTCCCTTTGACACTAAGTAAACTCTGCCATTACGTTCAGCTTCAAAACAACTCTTTACAAGCTGACAAGCTGAGGTGTAGATAGTGTGTTGAGCCATTTGATGCCTGAACTATTCTTAGTCGTTGCTTGTTTCAGTGCCCTTTCTCTCACAGTCAGTGGATCATGGAGTGTTCTCTTGATTTGTGTGGTACACTGTTGTGATCCAATTAAATATATCCAGCCCGATAGTCTCAAAGGCTGCCTGGAGCTCTAGACGTTTTAAAAAGCATGACGTTTGTGGCCTCTTTTGTGTTTATCTTAGTAATGACACTGGTTCACATTGCCAGTAGAGAGTATGGATGGTGATAAGGGTTTTTCCCCTGGCCTCTAATGTGCCTGGGATGGATATCTCTCAACCTCAGCTGACAGCGGTGTGCACCGCAGTGACAGCAGTGTCAAAATTCAGTCGTGTAGATGTAAGGGTTACAGTAAATTACAAAATGGAGGATGACAGAGCATTGTGATGTTGTTATTTGTGCTTATAGCACATCATTCGTTTTCCATTTCCATTCGCTGTCATGAGCTCAATAGATTTCTAAATGTAGCATACTTTTTAAAAGGACTTTGAAAGATTCCTTTTAGAAGAAACACAGTGCATCATGATTGTGTTTTGGTGGAGCAGTAGATGTCTCATACCACCTCTATGTCATATTTACATAGAGCCTTTGCTCTGGAATGCAACTCCAGGCAGGAAAAGGAAACATCTTGTATATTCTATTGACTAAGAATAATAAAATGATCACATTTATCTTCTCAGGGTAACACATTTAGAGTGTTTCGGTCACTACTTGCTTTACTGATGAGTAGGGCTTATCAAAGTGAGCTGAAACTGGCTTTGTCCAGTGTAAAACAGATGGGGGAATATGGTATCCTCTTATTATTATGTACACATGATAAGCAACCAAGCTCGATATAACCTAGCCTGAATTTTATTGTTTATTCATAATTATTTATATAGATTTTTTTCCTAAAAAGGTCCTAAAAATATATTGTACACATGAAAAATGCTCTTATTTTGTAAAGCAATTTAATGCAAAGTACAGTGCTCAATCATATTCACAAAGTGAGAATGGCTATAGCACAAAATTTATTGCTTTATCATTGTCATAGTGGAAAATAATTGGCACCTCAACTTCATCAAATAGTCTGTGTAAATACATCTAATGCCACTTCAGATGCAGCTTCTGTGTTTCCTGCAGTGGAAAGATGGAGTTTGTTGATACTGATTTCATCTGAATGGTAACAACTCTGCAGTTTCTTATTATTCTAAGTGAATTAATTGAAACAATGTAAGAATTTGAAAGATGTCACATTTAGTAAGGTTAATTAAAAAAATGACAATTTAAGAAACACAGTGGGTAATAATGACATCTGTTTTGTTATATACTTTTGTTATATAACTCCTTTTCAGTTAATTGTTATTTCTACCTCTTTTCTAGTCACAGAGCACTTTATTTTGAGAGTTGTTTAAGTGAGAGAACATCTGTAACTTTGTTCATATTGGGGGAATTGTAATGTTTAATGAATTATTTACATAATAAAAAAAAATTGCATTAAAAAAAGTATAGATTTTTGTTTGTATATGCTGTCAATTATAGTTTTTAGAAAGAAAATCGGAATTGGCAAAAATCGGTATCAGCAGATCACACTCAGAAATCGTAATCGGCCAAGAAAATTGCAGTCGGTGCATCTCTAAAATAAATAAATAATGTAAGTCTTTCATAAAATTGAAAATCATAGATTACTCTCATATGTCAATAAATAAACTGAAAAAATAAATATCTAATTCGTTAACAAAAACAAGGCCACTGAAAAAAAATCTGTGAAATTTACGGTAAAAATCGGCAGCTGTGATTTCCATGAGATTTACCATAATAAATACGGCATTTTTAGGTTTTACAGATTAGATAACATAAAACCCCAATGAACATAACTGATCAGAAAAACATTACAAAAAAAAACATTTTAAATACAAGTCAAATATGAGTTGTCACAGAGAATTCTGGGAATATGAATTTATGGGGGGTTTTTTACTGTAGATTGTAAGCTGATCTTTTTGTTTTTCATCTCTAAAATCTGTACATTTAAGAGTATTTTACTGTACAATTACATTAAAGTTTAGATCTATTAGAGTTTGTTTTTTTTACCAATTTAGTCTTTCACCATTTTTGCAATCATTTTTACAGTGTACATGCATAAATAAATCATGTTTATCATTAGTAATTAAAATGATATACTGCTGCCAAGTAAATTCAGAAAGCATAAACAAGTGAAACAACTTTTGTGATGGCATCACAAACACAGCTTTGAAAACAAAGTTAACATGAAGACGGCGTTTCACACCAGAACACGTCGCCGTTCCAAACCCTTTCTGTTGTTCTGCCTTTGATATGTGTCGGCTGAGATTTCATGATCAGTAATGAAGTGCAGATGAAGAGAGAGAAACTCAAGAGCAGGTGTTTTAGAGAGAGGAACTCAGTTAACCTGCTTCACTGTTCTCAAATATAGGCCAAGACATCTCCTCAGGCTCACACTTTCTCATTCATATTCCCTCTCCGTCTGTTTTCTTCCATAAAAGGCTCAGAGCAGCCCATCCCAAACGACCCCCAAAACATTATTTGAACACAAATACGTGAACACAAATGTTTCTAGCTACATAAATTTAATTCCATGCACAATCCCAAGCCCTTTACTACAGACTATCCAGAGCTGTGATGTCAAACACAGGAAATGGGGGAAAACAAGTCCATTTCATGCTTTAAGAGAGAAATTTAAAAAAAAAAAAAAAAAAAATGCTAAAACATCTACTAAAATATGATTACATATTTGGAATTTATATACCTATAAAATATAATCTCTATAAACTAAACTACATACCTCTAAAACTAATAAATAAATAAATAAAATAAAATAAAATAAAACAAAATAAAAAATAGCTAAATATGAGGGAATATTTGGGATTTATATACCTCTATAAACAATAAAATAAAATAAAATAAAATAAAAACATCCACTAGAATATGATAAAATATTTCAGATTTACATACCTCTATAAACTAAATACCTTTAAAACTAAAATAAAATAGAGATTAAAAAATAAAAACAAATCAAATAAAACAAAAAACAGTGAAATTAAATAAAATAGCTAAAGCATCCACTAAATATGATGAAATATTTGGGATTTGTATACCTCTATAAACTAAGCACCTCTAAAATAAAATAAAATAAATACAATGAAATGTATAAATACACCTATATAAAATATTTCTCTATATAATACACTTATATAAAAAATGAGTATATGCTATAAATTTATTTCCTCAGAACACACAATGACTTTTGAATGACCATAAATGGAGAAATATGCTTTTTGCTCACAGAATAATACATTTGCACAGCACAGTTAACTAGCTAAACCTTGAACTCCTTTGTGACGTCAACAATTGGCATAGTAGAGCAAGAGTTAAAAAGAAAATCTCGCTGAGCAAATCTTAAAAAAACACGAATAATAAATAATACATCAAGTTCAGTGGGGTCATCAGGTGCAATCAATCTCCACTGACAACAGAGCACCGTAAAAGTAGAACAAAAAAATCTTCATTTTTGGATGAATTACTCCTGCAAGAAGAAGTAAATTCATCTTTTTGCTGTGCTGAACAAAATAATTGAACTTTAACTATTCATAAGCCCTCGTTCACACACACACACAAACACACACACACACACAGCAGAATATGACTAATGTGAGCTCGACAGCATCAGTGCAGACAGAATGGAGCACCGTGGGGGACAGACAGAGATGAAGAGAGAGACAAACACACACACACACATGCGTTCAAAGCCACTTTAATCTCTTCTGTCACACACAACAGCACACATACAAACACACAAACAGAAGCTCACATGGCATATACACAAAACATAAACGCATGTAGTCGCTGCTTCCTTGTTATCTGCTCATGCCAAGCCAAACAAATGTGCCGTTTACCAGGAGTTTAGCTACATACATTCAATAAATAGCAGTTTTACACTAGTGGTCAACCGATGAGTTTTCTAACACCAAAAATGCAATATGAAGACATCAAGGTGGTTGATGACCGATATAATTAGTGTTAGGATGATATATTGTGATATAAAGTAAGCAAGGCTGATTATACATGTCAATAATGCACAATTTTGAGATTATCGGCTCCGGTCAACATCTGTGTCTAATCAGATGATTAACAGAAGTGTTACGGTTTTTTTTTTTTACATATTTTCTTCTAATATACTTTATTCTAAGATTTGGGGTCAATATGATTTTTTATGATGTAAGTCTCTCACCAAAGCTGCATTTGTTTGATGAAAAATACAGTAAAAACAGCAATATTATTGCCGTTTAAAATAACTGTTTTCTGTTTGAATAGATTTAAAAATGTAATTTATTCCTGTGATGCACAGCTGAATTTTACTCCAGTCTTCAGTGTCACATGATCCTTCAGAAATCATTCTAATATGCTGATTAGCTGCTCTATTGTTGGTGTTTAATTATTAATGGTTCTTATTATTATCATCAGTGTTTTGCCGCTTAATGTTTGTGGAAACCACATTTTTCAGGATTCTTTAACGAACAGAAATTCAGTCTTTATAAAGGTCTTTACTGTCACTTTTGATCAATTTAATGCATCTTTGCTGAATAAAATTACTTCTTTTAAAAAAACCACTGTAGATTAAAGAGTATTTTCATACATTTGAAATTTTTCATTTTGTGTCTAAGAAACTGTACATGATGTTGTTATGCTGCTCATATTCAATAAACAAATTATATTATGTGGCAGAAAATATATATAATAAAATAATATTTATTCAATTTGAAATATAGTTCAAGTATTATTATTAAGTAAATAATGCAAAATGATTAATAGAAATTCAGTCTTTATTACTGCCACTTTTGATCAGTTTAATGCATCTTTGCTGAATAAAATTATTTCTTTAAAAAAAAATCACTAAAATGTACTGTAGATTAAAGACAATATTTTCATATATTTTCAATTTGTCTTTTTTGTGTCTTAGAAACTGTACATAATGCTGTTACACTGCACATATTCAATAAAAAAACTGTGGCAGAAAATATTTATAATAAAATCATATTTATTTATATTTTATTTAATTTGAAATATATATTTTAAGTATTATTCTTAAGTAAACAATGCAAAAAAATGTATGTGACGTAAATGTATATCCACCATTATCAGGTTTGGCAAAAAGTCAATTTTGGACCTTGTTACTGGCCAACACCGATAATCTCAAAATGGTCATATAAACGAATGACCAGTTAACCGATATATCGGTCTATCACTCCTTCAACAGAAAGACAAGACCTCATGAGTTCACACATGCAAACACACTTGCAAAACACAAGCTGTCATCCCTCCATGAACCAGCCGAGAGACGATGACATCAGTGTAAACAATCACAGCACCTCATCATCATCATCATCATTACCAAAAACAACAAAATCAGCATCACCAATTCATCAGAAAAATCAAACCCGAGCAGCACGTTCTGATGAGTCACAATTGCAAGCGTGAGCCAAATAATTCCCACTCTCTCTCTCGTTTACCTCTTGGTTCGGCGGAACATGTTGCTAGCCAGGACGACCGGTTGGCAGGCGCACACGCGGCGATGAGAGTGACAGCGGCAGCCGAGTGTGTCAACACACACTTCAACAACATTCACAGAAAGCAGCCATGACACATCACATCCTCCCTCACACACGCTCCAGGTTCGTCTGAGTGCGTGCGGCTGACTGATGGAGACACAGAGAGAGAGAGAGAGAGAGAGAAGGTGGCTCTCAAGGGTAACGTGCCAAGCCAGGAAGTAAAGACAGAGAGAGAGAGAGAGACAGAGAGAGGGAGGGAGGACTCATAGGAGGGCTGTCAGCATGTGTGTGTGGCCATTAAAACCCTATCAGAGCTCAGGGCTCAGGACTGCGCTGCTGGTAATGGAAATCTGAATGACACATGGGAGGGATAAAAAGAAAGAGAGGAAAGGATTCTGTGGATCTTGTTCATAAAACATACCACAGGTTATTTTAGCCCCGTTAACATGAGCGTTCTGATCGGATCGGTCCACTTTATTGTTGCACAAGATATTTTTAGTCTTTAAAATATATCTTAATATTAGGGATGTGCCCAAATCCAGTATTCGGAAAGGTAAAGGTGTGTACTACGGCAACTGTAAAGGGAATAAATACGAGATATACGAGAAAAATATATTTCAGTGCTTTCTCTCACAATTATATCGTTGGGTAATTATCCTGTATATAAATTGCGGGCATCAGGGAGCCGGTATTAATATGCAGGACATTGAAATCACTTATCAGTGCGCGTTTGCTTTTTACTTTCACTTTTGAGATTCGCAATCACACGTAGCCTGTACTACGGAGCGGCATTACTTACCACACATGCTCAGGATCTGTAAATCATTCAACATCGTCCTATTGGTCATCTCTCCTTACCTCTCTCTGTTTATATGGTAAGTGAAATTTTATGTAGGCTACTGTAATGTAACAGGGAACTGCTAGCAAGCGGCTAACCATGTCCCTTTTGTGGCTCCGTACAACGCATTATTCGTTTTCCGTGAGTTTCCGAATATGGATTCGCTATTCAGGCACATCCCAACTTAATATGTATGTATCTGAACTGAAATGTCTTAAATAATAATACATATATAATAATGATATTATTATGATTTAAAATAAGTGTTTTCTGTTTGAATATCTTTTAGGATATAGTTTATTTCTGTGATGTAAAGCTGAATTTTCTGCATTATTACTCCAGTCTTCAGTGTCACATGATCCTTAAGAAATGATTGTGCTGATTAGTTGATCTATTATTGGTGTTATTATTATTATTATCCAAATATAGTAAAAATGAAGTATATAGTGAATATAGCAAAAATCCAATTAAACATAAGGACATGTTTTGCACACCATTTAGAACAGACAAAAACATATTTAAAAAAAATATGAATACATAATTTTTTAATTAAAAAAAATGTATTTAAAATATTATTTTTAAAAATCAGTATAATAATAAATAATAATGTATTGTATGTAAAGGAAATCTTTATTTAGATTTTTTGCTAATCATTTTAATATGAGAAAAATTACACAAAAATAAAGATTTGTGAAAATTCGTGAAAAATAATGCAAAATTTATCAATGAATAGCAGTTTTTATTAAACTGAGTGAGACGGTCTAAATTGTCTTAATAATAATGTAGAAAGTAATGCTGATGATGACGATCATTTTTTTCAGAATAAGCATACTTTTGAACAAATGTGAGTATACAGTAAAATTCATTTAAACATGATCAAGGCATCTTCTACACAATTTTGAAAAATATTAATAAATGTATTTGTTGTAATAAAAATATATGAAGTCCTGCCTCAATTTATATAGTAACAAATGTTTCAAAGTTGAGTTGATTCAGTTCATGTGATCAAAATACAATAAGGAATCTGCATAAGGATTCCTTATTTTATTTTAATAATAAAAATGTGAATATATGTAAACATATTCATTTTAAAATATATTATGAAATTATTAAATCATTAGTATAACAATATATAATAATTAACTGTATTTATATCTTTCATTAAACATTTTAATAAGACAAATTTTACAAAAAGATAAAGATGTGTGAACATTTTTGAAAGATAATACAAAATGAATCAGAGTTTTGAAAGAATTCACTGTGATTTGATTCAAGCAGACGAAAGTAATTTTCACTACCTAAGTTTAAATCAGACACATGGGAAGGGTCCAAAGAAGAGAGAAGCACATTTGGCTTCATATGCAGAGATCACACCACAGGGTTTTTGGGCACTTATACTTGGATGCTTGCATCCGATTGGTCGATTTCATTGTGATGTGGCTGCAGAGCCCCACCCATCTCTCTCTGTATGCCAGGCTATATAAGAACTGACATCATTTCTGTGCCCTAGATAGCTCACCTCAATAAACCTTGTCTGAACCTTTGAATCGCGTCATGTCACAGTCGGGAGGGTCTGTTGGGACTGAGAGGGCCGCCGTCTCCCAAACCACACTCACTCGGCTGCACACAGGCCCAGACACACATTAAAAGCTGCTCATTTCAATAATGAATGATCTGGATGGTGGAAAGAGAGATGAAATATAGATGAGAGAGAGAGATGCAGATGAGCTTTTAGGAGTTACCGGGTCAAATTCATAGAAGGGAAAATATGACCTGGAATCATAGATGGAGGGAGGACATGTGTGACCTGTCCAGTCTCACAATGGAAACGCCACACTAGGGCTGGACAATATAGCTTAAAAAATTACAAATATTTTTTCCTGCCTCATATGGGATATATAAAGATGAAATGTAATAAATCATATTAAAATAAGATTTATATAGTGATAGATAGATAGATAGATAGATAGATAGATAGATATCAAATTGCCAGAGCACATTATAAATGGTATTAAAGTAAAATATACTGTAAGTAAAATGTAGTTAAATCTAGTTAAAAATAAATCAAGGTATGTTTTCCACTAATAATTGTACTGTTTTTCTATGAATAATATATATATATATAACTGATTTCTGTGCATGTAATCAGATGCAAAAATGAAGTACTTGTAATTAGATTATATTACATTTTAAAATACTCAGAATCAGACCACAGTTACTTTTTTATTGATTACATGATTACATATTATTCACACAAAAGCAATAAATTATTTGGTTACACTTTATTTTAAGGTGTTCTTCTTATAGAGTAATCCTACATTTAAGTACTGAGTAATACTAATTAACTACATGTACTTACTATATGGTTTGGGTTAGGATTAGGGTTTGGCTCAGGGTTACTTGCATGTAATAATGCATAATTTATTGTTATTAAAATAGTAAGTACATGTAACGTGTAATAAGGACACCTTAAAATAAAGTGTTACCAATTATTCATAATACATGCACTTCATGATGTTAATAACAACAAATGTAACGTATTTTCTTTCTCTTTGTATTTTTATATCAGTATGGTACAAGATTATCCTATCAATGTGACAAACGAGTTAGGTCAAAAGTAATGTAAAAGTAATCAAAAAGTAGTCTGATTACATTACCTAAAATATGCAATGTAATGGATTATGTTACTAACTACAATTTTTGTCATGTAATTTGGAATCAGTAACAGACTGCAATTTCTATGTAATCTACATATATAATTTAATTAAAAGTTAATGTATTCTCAAAATAAAATGACAATTTTGTTAAAAATCCCATCAAAAAAATCCAAAGATATCAAAGACAACTTAAAAACATTACTAGAGTGGCTGTGTAGTTTTGTGGATGTAAGACGTTCTGAAAGTCATGGCGGTCCAGACAGCGGTGAGACTGTATCCTGATTATAGCTGGCGCGGTTCAGCAGTCCTGGAAATGTCATATTGATCGTCTGCTGATTAATCTACTGTATCAGCCCAATTAAACAGCATAACCCGTACTGAGCACAAAAGACCCATCCGTTATTAGCTGCCATAAGCCGCCTACAAAAACCCTTCCACATTTTTTTGTCTCTTCACAAACCTCCCAAGAGAGCTCTATTCATACACAGACGTCTCAGTCGGTGGAGAGGCTCTTTATAGCAGGTATGTGAATGCTAATGGTTATGGCACGGTCCACAATAGAGCCCATTACAAACAACAGCATTCGGATCTGATCAGCATACAAAAAGCCAAAACTCTCATAGGAGCTAACAAAACCCACACACTCACACACTCTTTGACACTAAATGTGTGAAATGGAGGTGTTGTGGTGCTATATATAGGCAATAAACAGGCAGAAGATCACACAGACAAGTGTTCAGTATAGACAGAGATAGAGGATAGAGGAAACACATCCAGGGAATCTCTCATGCCAGAGAAGAGTTCAGCACCAAGGCCAGCGCTTCATTCATTATCCGTACAGCTCAAACTCTGCAATACTGGCTCTTAGCTGATTTTGCCTCAGAACAGGATTTCACATTGGACAGCAGCACAGTGCTAAAATGGCGTATTGTTCAAAAGTTAACAAAAATGTCCTTCAGACTGAAGGCCATTGCACACTGAGTCCGAAATTTTCACATGCGTTTTTCCATTTTTTTCATATTCACCATCTTTTCCTATCAAAATGCATGCTACGGATGTGAAAACGCAAAAAATCGAACCTGATCCGAATTTTTTTTGATGGACGAAAGTTTCGGAGGCAGTGTGCAAACGTGATTGACACAACATGAGGTCGTATTTATTTTTTAACATGCGAAAATCTCGGACGAAAATTTCGGACTCAGTGTGCAGAGACCTTGACTCTTAAAGTGATTAATTCTTGAATTTCAAGGTTTCATGTTTTTTGAAGCCAGTAATTTATTGAACAATGCACACTGTGGATGCCAAAAACCATGGATACTCATGTGCAAGTACCTAATTTAGTCTGTCATATTTTCTTGCAGTTTATGGCTTTTGCTGATGTTGGCAGTTTTGATATTAAAATACCGTAGGTTGACTGAATGCACAGCCTTTGAAGTCAACATAAAAAAAGATATGGTAAGTGTTTTTTCCTCTCTTTTGTAAGTTGATAAGGCTATTCATGTTGCTACCCTTACTATGCACATTTGCATGGATGGTCGTATGGATATGATGCATTTTATTATTTGCATGTAGCATTTTACCCCTGCTGTCTGCAAAACTATCAGGACAGGTCCATTTTGAGCTTATGACCACCAGTTGAGAACCACTGCTCTCCAGAACTCCTGCACTACTGCACTGCTGCAAAACTTTCTTTTTTGCAATAATGTATTACTGTGCTAGTGTAGCGTTGCATCCCTGCATCACTGTCCTTGTGTATCTTTGCATCCCTGGAGTAGTGTATCGCTGTGTCCCTGCATCACTGCACTAGTGTATCGCTGCATCACTGTACTAGTGTATTACTGCATCACTCCATCACTGCACTAGTGTATCACTGCATCACTCCATCACTGCACTAGTGTATCACTGCATCACTCCATCACTGCACTAGTGTATCGCTGCATCACTGCACTAGTGTATCACTGCATCACTGCATTAGTGTATCACTGCATCACTGCATCACTCATCACTCCATCACTCCATCACTGCACTAGTGTATCACTGCATCACTCCATCACTGCACTAGTGTATCACTGCACTAGTGTATCGCTGCATCACTGCACTAGTGTATCACTGCATCACTGCACTAGTGTATCGCTGCATCACTGCATCACTCCATCACTGCACTAGTGTATCGCTGCATCACTGCATCACTCTATCACTGCATCACTGCACTAGTGTATCGCTGCATCACTGCACTAGTGTATCACTGCATCACTCCATCACTGCACTAGTGTATCACTGCATCACTCCATCACTGCACTAGTGTATCACTGCACTAGTGTATCGCTGCATCACTGCACTAGTGTATCGCTGCATCATTGCACTAGTGTATTGCTGCATTCCTGCATCACTGCACTAGTGTGTCACTGCATCCTTGGACTTGTGTATCGCTGCATCCCCGCACTAGTGTTTCACTGCATTCCTCCACTAGTGTTTCACTGTGTCCCTGCATTGCCACACTAGTGTATCGCTGCATCCCTGCATGGCCACAATAGCGTATTGCTGTATCCCTACATCGCTGCAGTACTGTAGCATCCCTACATACTGCACTAGTGTATTGCTGCATCCCTGCATCACTGGAATAGTGTATCGCTGCATCCATGCACTAGTGTATCATCCCTGCGTCACTGGAATAGTGTATCACTGCATTCATGCACTAGTGTATCATCCCTGCATCACTGCAGCAGATTAGCGCTGCATCACTGCATTAGTGTAGCACTGCATCCTTGCATCACTGCGCTAGTGTATCACTGCATCCCTGCACTAGTGTATCATCCCTGCATCACTGCACTATATTAGCGCTGCATCACTGCATTCTTGCATCACTGCACTAGTGTATCATCCCTGCATCAGTGCACTAGTGTGTAATTGTAGCTTTACATCACTGCACTAGTGCATCACTGCATCGCTACACTAGTGTATCACTGTATCCCTGCATGGATGCAATAGTGTATCGCTGTCTTCCTGCATCACAGCACTAGTGTATTGTTACTTTCCTGCACTGCTGCACTAAAGTATTACTGTGACCTTGCATTACTGCACTGGTGTATAGCTGCATTCCTGCATTGCTGCACACTTAATTGTCAAAGTACCACTTTACAATATAATTTTTTTAAGCTTAGTTAAGGTATTAAGTATCTTGAACTAACAATTTTTAAAGCATTTATTTATATAGGTTTAAGTTAATTTCTATATATACTAACGAAAGTATTACTGCAATCCTGCATTACTGCACTAGTGTATCTCTGCATTCCTGAATTGTTGCACTGATGTATTATTGTGTTCCTGCATTACTGCACCACATAGTGTTGCACTGTAGCATTACTGCACTGAAGTATTACTGCTTTCCTGCATTACAGTATAACTTCCTGCACTCTTGAACTACTGAATTACTTTACTATACTCCTACAGTATTGCCCTACTTCACCATAGCAGCGCCAAAAAAGAAATCACTTTTTTCCTCTGTTTACATAATTTGGCCTTCAGTGATGCGAGACCAGTCTCAGATTTCCAACTTTAGCCTGTCACTTTCATTCATCACATCAAGTAATCTCAATGTTGACAGGCATAGTGAAAAATGCACACAAGTAGGGTTGTTTATTTCAGGCTGGAGTTGTTTGTTTCAGACTGGGTTTGGGAAAAGTGCTTTTATTCAGTACCACATTACACTAGGTCTCAGCAAAAAAAAAAAAAAAAGTTCCACAGACAACATTTGGACAAACAAATGCAGAATTAAATCAGGTAAAGTGGATTTGTTACACTCACCCACTGCTCTTCCTGGGCAAGGGAAGATCCTTCTGGAAAAGATAGAGAGAAATGATGGACTGAGTGATTATATTACCGAGTGTAAAATGATACCATCAATAACTGCTCAATTCCAGTTTGCTTCAGGACATAAATATCTTGATGAAACCAAACTGGAATAATCTTATGCCAGCTGACATTCATTATGACCCATAATGCTCTTCAGATCTCTGAGAGGGAGGACAGCACTTAGGGGAGAACAATCCCCAAAACATTAAACTGGCCAATTACACAAACAAGGTCACTGGAGAGAGCAAGCGAGAGCGAGAGAGAGTGTGCATGTTAGATAGTGGGAAAGAGGCCATGCTGGTGCATGTGATGGTACACTAAGGGCTTCAGTCGGAGGGAAATGACTTCACCCACTGTGACTCACTTTGATGACATCGTGTGTGACAAGGACTTCCCTGCCAGCATGACTGGCGCCACTGAGCAACTAATGGAGGATTAAGTGGACAAATAGTCTGTGGCCGCTGAGTGTGTGTGTATGTGTGTGTCCTGCGTTCTACACTTTATAGACACTTTAAGTTTTTTAATTTATAACCATAATGGCATAAAAAGACCAATAAGATATGATCCTTTCTATTTAGTATAGATTTATACCAGTGTTGTTATTGTTGACTAAAACAGTCTTCATTAATTGAAATAAGGTTGAAATATAATTAAAATAAAAATTTTAGATGAAAAACTAGATAGATAGATAAATAGATAAATATGTGATAGATAGATAGATAGATAGATAGATAGATGGATAGACAGACAGACAGACAGACAGACAGACAGATAGATAGATAGATAGATAGATAGATAGATAGATAGATAGATAGATAGACAGATAGATAGATAGCAGCTGACACATGAGGCCAATGAGACAATGAGGGGGAAGCAAAGGCATTAGAGAGCAGGTCAATTCATTATATAAGAAAAAAAATTACTGAACCCTTCAAAGGGTTTATTTAAAACAGCCTCTATTTTCATTTTAACAAGATTTTACATCTTCTGAAGGAAATGTGAGAGATGGCAGTGCAAAACTCGCTAGGGAGTTGGGGATGGTTGCCACTGCATTGCTGTGAAGTTGCTATAGTGTTTTAGATGGTTTCTTACTGGCCCAAGTCCAAAGAGCTCACCTCTAAATCTGATATTCTTGCCCCTTGCAAAGCTTTGCATACATCCTAGACTACATGACTTGTCACCTGCTACACAGATGAAAAGTAAGTTCTCTTGTCTAGAAAAAAAAAAATCAGATCATCTCTTCTCTATACAGGCATCTAGTGATCACAGCGTTGTATTACATGATTTTCTTTATTTTTCCCACCAGATGGTACCCATCTGCCTTCCGTGCATTGAATTTTTAAATACCTTTGCACTGTATTTATTACAATTTTTTCTGCTATTTGTATTGTTTTATATAGGAAAAAGTGGTTAATTTAGAGGTTGTCTATTACCATGAGAGGCATTACAGATATTGTCTAGTACCATGAAAACCCTACTACTGCTGTGCAGAGGATCACAAGTTAGGAGTAGCAGAGGGTTAATAATCAGGGTTAGAGTTTCGCTGAAACCCCTGACCCTGCGCGTGACCTAAAAATAATGAAAACCACCCCAAGCTGGGCTCCGATTTCCATTTCAAGACTATGTGCGGCTTTATCTCTTAGATAAAATCTTAAAGTTGTGCCAATCTCTTCGCATCTTTCTGCTCCTCTCTGCAGGGAGTGAGAGAACAGGAAAAAGAAGCTGTTATTTTCTCTGCAGCTGCACTTCATTTACATTTTCATGTAGTTTCGTTCTCCTCTTTGAACTCTGTTCTAGGAACAGTGAGAGAAAAAAGCCAAGAGATTCTCTGCTGTGCTGATCCTGCAATATCTTAATTATTCATTCATTAGAACACTGTTTTCTGCAACTTGTTTGGATGTTTAGGTCAAAGGTCAGGGTTGAAAAGGGATCTTCGCTAAGGCCGTCTTCTCCCACTGTTTCAGTATCTTTATCAAAGGACATTTGATATTTTAACTCAATCTCGATAACTACTACACCAATCCCAAGTGGCTTTAAACAAGTGATCTTCTGGTTATCCATTGCAGTACTGACTAGCTATTGATCAGTGATTTGAAATGAGCATGCAACTGCAACAGATGCTAACACTAACGCAAAGTCTGATATCAAAAAACACTTCTATGATGTGATAACATTCCAATACTGCTGTGCGTACATACTTGAGTCAATTAAGTATGCAAACTGGAATGCAACCACCTTTCCAAGGCTGTGTTTCTCTCATGCCCAATGGAGTGGCTGCAAACTGAATCAATATAAGACGCAGAAAGTAACATATCCATTGCATGCACTTGACATAATGGCAAAAGACGTTATTGACAAACACTGGGCTCATTAAGTCTGTGAACTTCCAGACCGGTGATGAATAACATCCAGCCTACAGCTGAGACTAATGAAACAGACTGGGCTCCGCGCCCAGAGAAGAGAAAGCCCCATCATTCCAACTGTGGATAAAAAGGAGGGACGGAAAAGAGGAACGAGGGTAATAACAGAGTCGCCACACTGCCAGACTAGGCTGTCAATCAAAAGGCAGCTAGACAGATTCACCTGAAATTACTCCATAAATATAATCCAGTGAGTGTTTACTAAATCACGTACTTTTTCAAACTTTTAGCAGCCAGAATATAATACAAAAACATATATAACATCATTGATCATTTCTTTATGCTTTGTTTTTAAAATAAAATCCAAATAGCTACATAAATGGCATCCCTTAAGTCAACTTAATACTGTTTTTTAGTAATGGAAGAATATAAACGTAACAATACATTGTACTAATATGGTTCATTTGAGTGAATCAGTTCACACTGTCGATTAATTGATTAAAAACTCTAACCGAACAATTCATTTGAGTCATGATTCAAAAAAAGAGCCCAGTCTGCTTGTGAGATTTGTGTTTTAGTAAAAATACACTACCGCTCATAATCTACTGTTTATCAACATCCATTACAATCATTGTTTCCACAAAAATATTAAGCAGCACAACTGTTTTTAACATTGATAACAATAATAATAAATGTTTCTTCAGCAGTGAATCAGCATATTAGAATAATTTCTGAAGGATCATGTGACACTGAAGACTGGGGTGATGATGCTAAAAATGTTAAAATGAATTCAAATAGAAAATTGTCGTTTTTAAATTTCACAAAATTACTATTTTTACTATATTCATGATCAAAAAATGCATTTGTGAGCATAACAGACTTTTGAAGAGTAATGTAAATGTAGGTATTGCATATTTTTTTACTGTATTGTTACATTAGTGCATATAAAAGAAATTAATACAATAAAAATATACTTTTCATTTAGTGACAAAACAATGTGGAAAACATGCATTTATTATTTTTAAGTAGATTTTACTATATTATATTTCTTGCATTTACATAAGCATCACTGTTTTGGCCTTTTCTTCATGCCACGGAAGCATGGTAGTTAGTTTGGATGTCTTTCAATGCGTTCTTTCCTTGTTCTTATTTATTTGATTCGATAATTAACAACAAAACATTGATTAAAATTAAGATACAAATTATGCAAAATGAAATTCATTCAAAACAGAAACATATGAAGTGGTCAAAAATTGTGTTTGGCCCACTCCATTTCTCCCGGCGTATTGCCATCCAACTCGGCCTTTATGACGTTTACAAATTACACAAATTTCTTTCATAGTTAACATATTAAACTGAAACAAAACACAAACAAATAATATTTAAACATAAATATAAAACAAAAATACATTTTCTTAACTAGTTACAAGAATCACATTATATTGAAAATCATGAAAAATATCAAGATAATGTTTTATTGCCCAGCCCTGCTTTATATATGCATACACTCTATGATATTTGTTCCCCAAGGCTGTAAGCTGTAAGGCTGCCATTAACTTCCTAATGGGGCTTGACGAGCAAACTGTGTTTGTCCCAGGAAAATCAGACACTCCCTAAAGCCCATCTAGCGCAGGGGGCTCTGATAGCTTGATGGTATGGACTTGAATGTGTGTGAAAGAGGTGTGTGTATCTGTTTCTGTAAGCATTTCCTGTAAGCATTTATAAGAATCAAAGTGGTTGCTAGTGAAATCTATGCGTCCTGTATGTACACACACACGCCGAGCCGAGCGTTTACTACCTGACTGCGTGTTTTATGTAGCTTTGATGCACCTTCACACAACACACCCAATCGTTAAGCTGCCTTCCTAGAATTCCCGAGGGGTCAATTCCCAAGTGGACATATTTCTCAGAAGTGCTCCCTAAAACCAAGCCTTAAGTTGCTCAAAACTGGCATCCCTGAAAGCAACCACTAATTTGTGGTCTACATTTAATCTCCCATAATGCTTCACAGGCTGAAAGCCATTGGAACTTAGCATCTCATAGAACCAGATGGCTTTCTGGCAGAAAGCAGAGCTGCAAACCTGGATAAGTGTCTCACGGGGTATAGATACTGAATATGAGAGTGAAATTATGTTAATGTTTTTATTAGGCTTAAAGAGTACTTTTTAAATGTTCGTATTTTTTACCATATAATATTTTACCCTGAGGTCCAATTATAATTTCAGTATTTTTTTTGCATGAAAAACAGTGGATAAACATTAAGTTTTTCTATCACGATTTTCCATCCCACTTTTAGAATGAAACGCTGCTATGCCTTTAACTTCTATGTAAATGTCCTCTTTACATGTGAAATGGCATGCTGCACTTTGCTGCATTTAAACATGAGCTGCAAGTTTTATTTTGAGTTTAATATAGTTTTTTAATAACCTCTTTGTGAAGCCTGAATTAGAGTCTGACATTCATAAAAAAATACACTACAATGAAATAATCTGAAAAATTAGAAACCTTGTTTAAAAAAAATAAAATCAAGCCACTCATATTTAAAGATCTGCAGAGTAGCAGGTGCTACACACCTCTAATAAAACTGATTGAACAGGCCAGATTTCTGAACACCAAATACATGTTCATTGCGTTAAAATGCCAAAAGTTGAAGGAGAATATAATGAAACAAGCCATTTTTACAGTTTAGTTTCAATAAATGCTCTTTTTTGTCTGAGGAGGAAGTTTTGAAAGTGAGTTTTGAAAGGTTATGTATGTTTTAACAATACAATGAACTCTTTTATCACAAAAGGGATCAAGGAATGCTTTATTAAGTTGGCTTGAGAAAGCCAACTTACTGAAATCCTATTTAAACTTATTATTAAGTTGGCTTGAGAAAGCCAACTTACTGAAATCCGATTTAAACTTATTATTATTATTATTAAGTTGGCTTGAGAAAGCCAACTTACTGAAATCCGATTTAAACTTATTATTATTATTATTAAGTTGGCTTGAGAAAGCCAACTTACTGAAATGCTATTTAAACTTATTA
>JAFVLL020016310.1:0-10711 GCA_021397915.2 Tor tambroides
TTTTTTTTTTAGAAAAACCGATTTTCATTCAAACAAGTCGACATTAACTACACATTCGAGTTAATCGATAAAATCGATTTATCGCCCAGCCCTATGTTGAGTGCTTTATGCATCATAATTGAGAAATTGACCTTTTTTCCGTTGTCATTTTGCCAAATATATTACAATACCTACATTTTGGAACATCCTTTACAACCGGGAGTGAGATCATGCCTTAAAATAGTGGTCTACACAGACAGCTTACTAGGTTTTAGGACGGATAATCTGGGCAACAACCTCTGATAAAGTGATTTTACATGGTTTTAAAGAATGAACTGCTCTGTTGATGATCAAATGAAGAGATGACACTTGTATCAAGGATGTTAAAAAGACCATTAGCCTGATGAAAACATCAGCATAACATGCACACCCTCTGTATCTATCTATAGATGAATACCTATAAAGTATTCATTGCATTTTAAGTCAAGTTCTGCAACTGCTGATCTCAAATTACTTTTCCCCCTTACTGAGAATAAAAAGTGTCTTCTTCCTGTTTCTTTTAATAGAGAATGTGATGACTATTAGGCTCAATGTTTTGACACCTGACCGTTACAGTAACAGTGTGTATCTCACTCTCACTGCAGTCTGTGTGGAACCGCTGTGACCCTGTTTGCTGATAATTACATTAATGTATATATAAGGAGAGTTTGGCCACAGAATGGTTTCTGGTTGTTACATCAGAGGTCAGGGTTAACAGGCTTATCCCAGCGGACTCAAAGTTGCTGACATATTCTCTCTCTGCATTTAACCGTTTTACACACTTTCACAGGCTTACTTGGGTTAAGCCTGAGGCTTTGACCCCGGGACAAAGAAAATTGTTTTAATATTATCCATTTCAAGTGGACAGGATATTCTGTCTATCCATCATCCACTTTACTAGAAGAAAATGTTAATCATAGTAGACAACAGAAATGAACTGTCACTCTTATTTTAGAGCTGAGATTTGAGGTTTTTATTCGATTTGGAGTCATGGGGATTTCTATAAACTGAACTGACAAACGACACAGGAAAATACATTTTGTGTCAGATTAACATTATTTAAACATCCTTAAAACAAGATAAATTGAAGCAAAATGTGCAAAATAAGACTTAAACATATTTTTTATGCTTAAAATAAAACACAAAAAGGACAGAACAGAACCAAACCAGAACAAACTGAAAGCAAAACAAAAATAGGAAAAAAAAATCCCAAAACAACACAAAACCAAATTAAACCAGGAAAAAACAAACAACAAACAAACAAACAAATAAATAAGCAAGCAAACAAAGTCAAAAGAACAAACTAAACCGAAACAAAACAAAACAAACAAACAAAAAAGTAAAAAATCCCAAAACAACAAAAAGTGAAACAAAACAAAACCATAAAAAAAACCAAAACAACATAAAACCAAACTAAACTAGAAAACCAACTAAACAAACAAACAAAATAAAAAAAATAAATAAGCAAGCACGCAAAGTCAAAAAAATGAGTCTCAGGCACAAATATTTTCTTTTTGGTTTTAGACATAAACCTAGGTTTTATGCTTAAAATAAACACAAAAAGAACAGAACAGAACCAAACTGAAACAAGACAAAATAAACAAAACCAGAAAAAAGAAAAATTCCAAAACAACACAAAAACAAACAAAAAACAAAACCAAACTAAACCAGTAAAACAAACAAACAAGCAAGCAAATAAACAAATAAATAAGCAAGCAAACAAACAAACAAACAAGTGAAAACAGCTCTGGGATCAATTATATTAAACATCAACAAATGAGTCTTAGTTCCTTGTATAATTTTGCTTCAGGTAAATATATCTTTTTAGGATGTATAATTATGACAAAATATAGATTACTAGAAATACTAAATATCACATTTCCAGAGAAACCCTTTACACCAGGAAATACTCAGCTAACTTCCTGTTCCCAAATCCACACACACTTATCTTTGGGCCATGATGCTTCAGCAGCTCATGTAAGCTGATGGCTTAAAGTGAAATACTCATAACGCCAGCATTGGTTAAGCAGGACTGAACTCTGCGTGGCAAAATCGATCTCCTCGTGGCTGTTGATCCCAGATCTGTTGGTAAGCTGTGAGCTCAGGCTGAGCGACTCTCACTACACTGTTTATGAGCCAAGAGAAGATGGGAAAATCAATAGCAACAACGCTAGCTGGATTCATAATCATTTTTGATAGTTTTTCTTCCTCACATACTTTGCTCTGGTTGTTCGCAGTCCTCTAGAGTTGAGAAGTCACCCTGTGCCTGTTTTGTCTCAGCACTGCACTGATTAAATCAACTCATTATTAGTTATCTTACCTGCAAAACCCAAACAGATGGACAGATTTTTCTTTCCCCCTGATAAAAGAACTCTATTAAACACAGAGCCTTAGAGACAACATAAATCATGTGTCTTTTCTTATATGTTGGTGTCGCTGAACCTAAATGTCTGGCTCACTTTCTGTCTCTCTATTCACATCATTTCACTGTGCTTTATTGGCATAACTGTGGCATAACTGTTCCCCATACAATATTGCCAAAGCATTCAATCAACACAAAAACGATACAGTTAGGAATGAAAATGAAAACAGGCATCACTGAAAATGAGAATACAGACATACATAAACATATCAATAAAATAAGCATGCCTTTCAAATAGAATGATATGAATATGTGTCAGATGTTCAATATTAATATACATATTTTACTGCTAGGATTCCACTACCACATTTTCAGAAAACTGAGAAAAATGTTGCATAAATGTATGGAAACTCATTTCTGAGTAAAAAATAAATAAATGAACAAACTTTATTTCTAATAATTTAGACTTCATATGTCAGACTGAGACTATTGCTTATTTTAAAATTAGAATTAGCAGTTATATTTTTCACTCTTAGGCAAAAGATGAAATGTGTTCTACAAACATTTCTCATGTTTTTGTGTATATTTGTAAAGAACTTCTCTCTGCTTCATATCTTTGACTTTGAAAAGATCTTCTGTCAGATATTAAGTTCAGTTTAGGGTCGGATAGCTTCTTTCTAATTAAGATGATTTCTAGTTTCATTTTCACAATGGTTCAACACTATGTGCTTTTATAATTTTGTTTACCATGACGATTTTGTTTAGCAGTCTGAGACTGTTCTCTTTATTTTTGTCTCTCTTTCATTTACTTTCTCCATTCTTGTCAACATAAAAGCTTAGGTGAGAAGCAAACTATGCACTTACAGGCTGATTGGAGCTCAAAACATGTCTTGTGCAATTGCAGTTGCTTGTGCAATAGCCTCTCATCTGTTATCGCACAAAGTTTTGAGAATAGCCTTTAGTAATAGAGTAAAAAGAGTACAGTGTGTATAATTCTGAGGCTCTTAAAAAATAAATTATACATCATAGAGTTAAAGCATGGATCTAGAGTTTAGTCTTTTTATACCATGAAAAATGGACAGCTGGGAAATGATCCTAACTTGGCTTTCTTCCTCTGAGACTCTTTATATGAGTTTCACAGCCCTATTTAGAAATACACCAGTTTTTAGTTAATACTTGCTGCACACAAACAAGCCGAGATGAGTATGTGGGTTTTACTAAAAGATTTCTTTGTTTCTATGACTATTCAAAGAAAATGAAATGCAGATGCACTCACAACGACACAATTATTCCCTATGTTAATGAGCTGTCCTGATGTCAACAACTTCTGTTCTAAATTAATTACTCAGTGTTGAGGTGTTTGTGGCTAATCATTCTAATTAACAGGCTCTACACGATTTAAGCAGGTACCCATGTTTGTCAGGGCACTATTGCATCAGTGTCTCCTCATTTATTTACATCTCTAAACACCATGAGCATCATGTCTTCGAGTTGAGTGTGCTGCATTCATAGATCATCTGGTTTGAGGTCTAAGCATCGTTCACTAGCTACTTGTGACTGACGTGCTACATAGCACAGGCTACCGGAGTAGATTTGTAACTGACATTGGAAGAAGAGGAGGAGGAGGAGGAGGAAGAGATTTATAGGCACTCATCTAGCCCACGCTCACTCAAATCTCATTAGTTAACTCTACTGAAGTGTGGAAACTGTTGCAGGGTCACATTTCATGTAAAATCAATATCATAAATATCTTTATTAAAGATATATGATATTTCAGCTGTAATTAGTTACGGCTACATGCTGGCAGCATCATAATTTTAACTATTTTAGCAGTAAATATATATATATATATATATATATACATATACACACACACACACAGTAATAATGCAGTAAATGCAGTTTTTTTTTAAATAGATATCACAAAAATATAATTATCATGAAACTCTTGAATCATGAATAAATCATGAAGTTTTGTGAAAATCTGACTTCACGTTTCTATGCAATTTATGCCTTAAGAAGGTTACTTAAAGCTTGAATCTTATGTTTGACAAGTTAAAATTAAACTACAGGCCCTAAGGCTTGGTTTCTTAAAAAAAAGTAACTTAAATGAAACAATTTTGACTGTAATATATCATAACAACCTGTTCCCCAAAAGCATCTTTATAATGACAACAAACAGAAAGAGAAAATGATATGTTTCTGAAATTAAACTCTAAAAATTACACTAAATGGAAAATCTAATTCTGACATAACAAGAAAGCAAGAAATGTAAATGTACAGTAGTAACCAGGAATCAAATTAGCATTCAAAAGAAGATTTGGCCAGAAACAACTCACATAATGTGACTTATGAGGTACACATTTAAACTGTGTGGCAAGAGTATTCTAGAGCTGTATTTCCTAACCTTCTGTCTTAAGTAACCACACAGCCCCATTAGCAAAGCTCAAAAACCCCTTCATCAAGACCAAAACTAGAAATGTTTTTAGATATCAATTAGCATTACCACCACTTAACCATAATTATTAACAAGAATAAAGAGGTCATTATCGCAATTCACTTTTAAATTTAATTTGCAGTGCTTGTGAATTTAAAGTGTCATCAAAGCACATTAAATATGAAACATAACCATGACCTATGAAAACACTGTTACAGGAAAGTTGTTACATTTTTAATAATTTCAGACTACTCCTACATGAATCTCGATGCATTTGAAAATGGTGTCGCGTTTTAAAATTCAAAATGAGTTCATTGTTGCACTTTTGGTATAACCGCATTAACAGTAGTTTGGCGGTTTCTGTTTTGACTGAGAATTGGACTGCGAAATACAAGAAATAATGAAATTAACCATGATTCATTGTTTTAATCTTCCAAGGCAAATTTGAAATTTAAGCTGTAATTTCCATTTTATAGCTATAACAACATAGAAAATCCAAAAAAAAAAATTCAAGTACCCCCTTGAGTTCACATGCCAAGTCAGTGTTTTATACAGAATCTAATATCTTCCTCGAAACCAGTGGCAATAAAAGGTGTCATTTAATGATTTCAGATCATCTTATGTGTAAGGCCTCTACTCTCAAATCTTATGGGATATATTCAAGTTATCAATCATTACATGAAGTCAAAATACCATATTTCAGTTTTTACAGCAAGTGCACCTAAGGATCTTCCAATTAAACAGGAATTAGATGTTTAGAATAAATCGACTGATGATGAAGGTGGATGGGCTATTCAAGGCATCAGCAATTGACCGTTCGCAAAGAGCTTGATTGACAGGCGATCTGACCAATCAGAACGCAGAGATTATGTGCGGCCGCTGCTATCTGCCATCTTGCCCGACAGCTGCGACAGGTCTCCATACAAATCCATGTTAAAACGGGGTAAAAAAGATCGACTGAATTGAAACTTTTTCAATATAACTAAATATAAAAATATGCGGAGGGTTAAGCTGTGCTGTTTTTGGCTGCCATGGTAACGGTAATACGCTAAGGTATTCCTTTAAAGTACTTGTTTTGCATACCAGAAAATCTGTCATGTCCGGCGCTGTATGCATTGCTTGCAGCGCTAAAGTTAAATGCTGAGTGTTAAATAATAAAATAATATGTTAAAACGTATGCTCTTATCATTCTGTGGACAAAATCCCGTGAACTTCGCCCCGATCGGGAGCTGTATATGCACTTGTGCGCTCATCTGTTTTCAATGCAGCTAACCTCACGTCGCTTCATGTCATCTTCCCTCTCATTAAACTCTGACAGGTCCTTTACTGCAAAAAGACGGTCATTGCGACACTCTAAAGTGATGAAACTATGGCGCTATGTAGTTTTTTTTTTTGTTTTGTTTTTTAAATCATAGGTTTCACGTTATATTGTCGGCTCGGAAAATATGTAAATACACATGCCCAGTAGCTGCAGCTGTAGACTTAACCACAAATCAGACCAATAGATAACTTCTGTGGACTTAAACTTGAAAAATGGTGTGTTCCGCGGTTGAAATAAAACACTTTCTGATGTTTATTCATGTTCATTTTGTGCTTTAAGTAAATATGAAAAGACGATCGGTTCAGGTGTTTGAACTGGGGCAATACAGTGATCTGTCACGACACAATGAAGAGCCACAAAACGGAATTTATTGTTTGAATTTCTTTAAAAATGACACAATTTAAAAGCTGGGGACCTGAGAACTTGTTTCATATCAGAAGTAACCTGCTCTGTCTTCTCTGTCGGTGTTTTGTCAGTTTCCTCTTTGATCTGCAATGTATTTTTCACTGCATGAGAACACGTGTAGTGTGAGAGCTGCATTGTTTGTCGGTCATGGCAACAGTAACTAAGGGTGGGCGGGATTTGCGAACGGTCAATTGTCCAAGAACGGCTCTGCTAATGTGCTAGTCCAGCTAATCACCAGGCCTTATGTGCATTCAAATATAAAAACCCTTTGCCAAAACAGTCCAGTCCAATTTCAACAGCAGGCACGTCCGTTCTATCAAGACACTGCAGAAACATCGCTGGGATAAAAGATGGACCATAATGGCCGCTCAAAGTAATGTTGGCCAATCAATGGCGTTTCATCACAAATGGCTTTTTTATTCTATCTTCACAGGAAGGAGTCACACACAGAGGTGTGAATTATGAATGATTTTGATTAAATGCAGCTGCGGCGTATGCGAGCGTGTGTTTGCGTGACTTGATTTGAATGGTTTGCAAAGTGATACTGTCGGATGCAGCACGCGAAGGGTTCCAGCTGTGAGAAATACACCACCATTTTCTCTTATCAGCTCAGACGCACAGACAGCGAGCACAAAGACACAAACACACACAACCGTAAAACGCTTGCATTTGAAAATGTCCATTAACATTTGTATTTGTATTCACTTTCTCCAGAAAACACATCACATCATTTGTAGCACTGTGTTATGAATAATCATGTCATAGTCCTAATGTTATGTCAGATATAGCCCCATTTCAAGCTATTATCACTCTGTATTTCAAAGTCTTGTGAATATTAACAGATATAACAAAATCTCTTGTTTGCAACTTATTTCAGAAGTTGTTCATTATTCATTTCTACAACATCTAACATCGTTTTGCATTTACTGTAAAGTAGGAACCAGACATAGGAGCTGTAGTCTGAAGACCGATGCTGAATTTAGCATTTAACAGCTGTGTTTCAAACAGAGCACGTCTCAACACACTGCCCTTTCATTTTAATTAGGACTAACGCTTTGACGGCTTCCTAAAGGATTCCTCTTAGTTATATTGCCAATATGTTATTCAGTAAAGGGATGTTTCTTTGTGTGCCTCAATTTGAAGAGTTACCTAGCAGCTTTCAATGCCAATTTGATTAAGAACAATAACCAAAACTTCAAAAAGTTGGCTTGACAGAGCCTTGTCTGGAAGTTTAAAACATATGGGGCTAGATTTACTAACAGCTTGTGCCGGCGCAAAACTGTCTTTTGGTGTCAGAATTTATGAAAGATGCACGGTGAAGAATTAGTGCTTAAAAGGCGTGGACAGTTATTTTTGCGCCTGACCTTATTGATATGCATTTGTAGGAGTTTCCCCTTTCAGACGCAAAGTTTATGGGAGGAGAGTATTAAAATGAATCACGCAGTGCGATTTACTAATGTTTGCGCTCTTGAAATTACTGGTATTTGCACCATTATTTAATGCCCCAAAAAAAGCATGCCTTAAAGCAGGCGGTAATTTGCGCTGCTCTTGGTAGATTGCGCTGGTCATTATAGAAATGATCTGGCTGCGCATTGTCAGTAAATCACACGCAGAATTTTCCCTCCCATCAGCGCTTTTATGGAATTGGGCACCAACGCTAATTTGCCCTGTTTAGTAAATCTGGCACCTAGTTTTATAGACATCTAACTCATTATTTGTAGGCAGTTGCTAAGGTGTTCGGAGTGGTTGCAAGGGAGTTCTGCATGGTATCTAAGTGGTTAGTAGACAGTGATTCAGATCAGATATTTAACACTAAGCCAACACATTCAGAACTAATTAGAACTGTTGACCAGTTGCAAAAAATATAAAAAGTATATATTATATATAAATTATAAAAAATGATTTTTATAAACCTATTATTATTGTACTTAAAATTCTAATTTTTGATTGTTTTCTAATTGCAAAATCGATTTAATGGAGGTTGCCGGCAGGTCATGAAATAAAAGTGACAAAATATAAAGTAATAATGCAAAGAAAGATGGACAATAAGGCAACTCATTACTCATAGCTCATAACTCATTACTGCAAATTAATATAAACTCAAATATAAACTCAAATAAGATTTTTTATGCTTTTTCAGCCTCTCCAGCAATATAGTTTTCAAAAGGTTGTGACATTTTTGATTATATAAGCCATGCTGTTAAATTATGTGTTAAATTATGTGCATAGCAGAATGTATCTCATCCCTGTAAAAAACCTGCAAAACTTCAGTAAAGCAGTTCCTTTGCTTTTAATTCAAACTTTTAATTCAGTCACTGGTCATTATTGCTTGCTAAGCAAAGAAGATACGACAGAGAGGTAATCCTAAAAACATCCTAAAATTTTGGGCTAAATTTGCCTTCAAATGAAATATCAAATTATTTTATTTATAAATTATTTATGCAGGGACTCTGTGAAATCTTTTTAGCCAGTATCCAATCAATCAATCAATCAATCAATCAATCCATTCACATATTTTGTGAAAAGGTTCATTGAGGCTGTAGTACTGTACAGCATGGAGTAAACAAAAAATGATTAATTCATTTAGGTTCATTCTTGTAGGCTGAAGTGTTTTTGCACCACACTGTGATTTATTAGAACAACTGCACAAAAAAGTATCAAAGCAGCAGGTCTAATTTAAAGAGCTGTTAAATGACATGCTCTTTTCTTTTTGAGATTTCACTGTTATACCGCCCATGAACTCCATATAGGATCAAGTCCAAGCTAAGGGCTGCCGGCATTTTTTTTTTTCTTTTGTGAGACTTCATTGACTTTTGCATTCAAGTATAAACCATACAGCTGTAATCTTAACAGCACATCATCACACAGCAATTAAAGCTGTGATTTAAAGTGTTAGTTGAAGAACAAGACTTCCAAGGTACAAAGGCAACTTTAGTGCTGCATTAGCACATACCTCTCACGACTGTCACAAAAAGTTTTTGACACTGTTGCGTCCGCCAAGACCGTGTGGCAGTGACACCTTTGAATAAACCCAACTACTGGGTGTGTTAGTCTTGACCTTCAAGCCTACAAAGAAAGCAACATGTACTATAATATTGCACTAGTTAACAGACCAGTCTGCAAAGAAAACTTTAACAGAATAATAAGTAACTATAACACTAAGTCCTTGATGATTTCTGTAGGCAAACCACATATTACCAGAACAGAAGATTCTCAGAAAACTTTTCGTTTTGAGCCCTTTCGCTGGTGTTTTGGTAAGTGCCACTTGCTTACCCTGTCCGCAGACCCGCGATCAATCAGTATTCAGCACATAGGTACTCAGCACAATGACAACTGCTAAATGTCACAAAATATCACAATTCAATACATAGGGCTTGAGCAAAATATCACTGTTCTTTTTCCCGACGCTGATGCTCTTCAGATTCTCGCCACAAATCCTGCATTTTGTGGACGAGTGGCCTTTAATTGCTTTGTATTGCTTTGAATGTTGGGCCTTCATTTGGATTAAAGCTCACGGTTGTGGTTAGTGGATTTTTAAATGAAAGGCACTATTATTTCCATTGGTAGGGGTGGAACATGGGACCAGCAGGTAGACAAGAATGGACAAAAGCAACTCTGGCAGTCTGCTGCAATTTTACCCTAAGCTGTTGCTCCCAAACCAGCCTCTGCTGTTAAGAACAACATGCAAAAAGCATGAGATAAATAAAACAGAGAGAGAGATAGAAATCATTCTCAAAGACCTCTGCTTTTTATGTGAGATACCTTGATTTATTTGATGTTGTGAACAATTATGTCATAATTAGTACTTATTAAATAATAATAATAATAATAATAATAATAATAATAATGTGTTTTCATAATTTAATCAACCTATTATTTATTTATTTATTTATTAAATTAAATTAAATTAAATTAAATTAACCTTTGGAACATAAAACAAGATATTACACCAAAACTGTTTGATTACCAGCATTCTTCAAAATATCTTTTTTTTGTGTGTTCCACAGAAGAAAGAACATCAGAAAAGGGTTGAAACGACATGATGGTGAGTAAATTATAACAGAAATATAATTTTTGGGTGAACTAACCCTTTAACCTCAAGGTGCTTCAAGCGTACACTATATAACTGTGCAGCACAAAAGATGATTTTTTTGAAGAATCTTCACAT
>JAFVLL020016311.1:0-14508 GCA_021397915.2 Tor tambroides
GACATAACCAACTGAGTCTATATGTAAACCTTGTGTGTTTTGACAGTATTAGCACAAAAGATAACTTAGTTCAGTAATCAGGCGCTGTTTAACAGGCTTTTTAGAGTTCGCGCTTCGGGTGTATGCGCTCAGAAAAAGCAGATGTCAGACTGGCGCGCGAACGAAACATTTAACCGGCAAGGCTTGTATGCAAATAATGTACTTTTGCGATCGCGAATAAGTGCAGTGTCCTGTCTACCGCTGTATGTCGTGTTGTACGGAGGCGCCAGAATGTGCGCTGTAGCACGATACTACAATATTTCTTCAAAAGCAGATCGTGGAGACATTTTTATCGTCCACGATCAAAAATCGTCATATAGCACACCCCTAATTCAAATTAAGCGTGGTCCACTGCTGCACAATGCCACAATATCGATACAGGGACAGCTGTATCGATACTCGTATCATCAAATCTCTGTGACAATACATCGTCATATCGATGTATCAAACACAGCACTAATGTGCGCAAGTATAATAATATAGTATAGTAAAATAAAATATAATAAAACTAAATGTTTAAATATATTAAATTCATCTAGATACATTGAAAACAAATTAATAAAACTCATATATTAAAAGTTATAAACAAATAAACAAACAAATATATATATATATATATATATGTTAAAAATATATATTTTTAACATTTATATTAAAATGTTTAATATACATTTAAACTAAAATTTAAACATTTAAATTGAAATTTGTTATTTTAAATGATATAATTAAATTTAGGTATCAATATAATAACTATATAATGTACACTATGAAAAAGTATATTATTTTGAGATTTGATAAATCTTTTGTAATATAATAAATGTGCTTGCTGCCACTTTTGATCAATGTTATACTTGCTTGATAAATAAAAGTATTAACTTCTTTCAAAAAAAAAAAAAAAATCGTACTAACTTTTGAACAGTAGTGTATCTGCAGTCCAGTAGCCGATTTGGTAACAATATAACGTGCATCCCTAATTTACCGGTGGGCATAATAAACACATTTTTTCCTTATAAAATGATTTTTATAAAATGCCATTTGCATGCAAAAACTCTAACAAAATTCAATAAATACTGAATCGCTCTCAGACAGTACTGTAGAATCCTGTATAGATTTAATACAGAGTCTAATTCTGGTCCCTTACATACTAGACGATTCCATATTTTCTTCATCTCTATCCTCCTAAGCACAGATCTGGAGGTCCGGCCAGCATGAACAGATCTAAATGCTGCTGTCACATTTAACAGCACTGGTGACTGTTCTCCAAAGCCCACTCCTGCTGCCTCTGATCAGAGTGAGAAAGAGTTGGTTCTCATCATCTACTGCAGCGCTGGTCATCTGCGATTTCTGCACCTCCTCAGAACAATCCACAGACCTGAGGCTCTCAGTAAAGTCAATATCAAAAGCCCTCATGCTGTCTGCTGAAGAGCAAAGAGGCTTTCCTCCAGCCATAACCAGATCTGAATGAGCCCGGGCTTCAGACGCCCACACGCCGGCTGATGCAAAAAAACGCAAAGAGTTCAATAGAATCACAAGCTTCGATCTGATTGGCTGCTTCACAGGATTTTAGAGAGTCAGGACGCACACGTTTGTATTAGTACGCTGGGAAACAAAGTCACATTTAAGGCACTATACTACTACAATGAGCACGTTTTTGGAATCTATAAAGCAAAAAATAAATAAATAAAATACAAAATAAAATAAAACAAAGATATATAATTTGTAATTGTGAGATTGTGGTCTGAACTGAATCTGAATCTGTTAAAGGGTTAGTTCACCCAAAAATGAAAATTCTGTCATTAATTACTCACCCTCATGTTGTTCCAAACCCCTAAGACCTTTGTTCATCTTCAGAACAAAAAATCTGATATTTATGATGAAATCCAAGGGCTTTTGCACATCGTTTGATATTGAAAGATGGAGCGGTCCCAGCTGCAGATGGTAAGTGAAACGTGGTAGGTGAATTTTAATTTTATTTATTTTTTTGGAATTTTTATGGGTATATATAATTAATTTGGCTACTGTATACATAATTATTAATTATATAAGCTATTTTAAAGACCTCTTGTAGCAAATAAACTAGATATTCAAAAGCAAAACTATGCATTGGACCCGTATTCTGTGAATGCACTGGCTTGTTGCATGTTGATCTGTTGTGGCACCACCAATTTCTGATGTACAACACGTAAGACAGCAGACGGCTGTCGATCAGACGCTCTCTTCCCGTGTAAGTGGCCTGAATAAGACATAAGTGGACCTCAGCAAGCTACCTGCTTTCACAGTCACAAACAGCGTGTCCCGCACTCATTCAGCGGTAATCAAACATTCTCCTGAGAATTTTACCCAGCAGAAATATTTCCAATAAAGCTCTGCCGTCTCTGACAAGCAGCCATCTCCTCTCGTTGTGGCTGGAGTCTGAAAGCGACATAACAGAGTTTTATGAGGTGTGAAGATGGGGCTATATTTGATCACACACTGTGGCCCAAAAGGACTCTCACTGTCTGTCTCACTCCGTCTCTGTGTGTCTCTCCATGGGGTGCGACAGCAGCATGATGGAACCTACTGAAGCTTTACTTGCTTCATTTTACTCGCACATTGAAGGTTTGTCAGTCCCTTGAACCTGAAACCAATCACTCTAAAACAAACTGAAGTGAACCACACTGATAAATGACAATTAAACGATTCTTCGCCATTCGTTCCACATCCCACTTCATTCATCATGTATGCTGGACTGTGATTCACATTCAGTGTTCACTTATTAAACTGATGGAAGATCATATCAATTCATCTCCAAGCTTGTTAGAGTTACAGCTCAGCTTAAGTATAAGTTCAGTATAAGACTGAGAGTGTCTTTTTAAGCAACGTGATTTGATTCGAACAAACCTTGTTTATTGCTAATCAATGAGGCGTCCAGACATTCCCGTCATCTGTTTATTAACCTGCACGCAGAAGACCAGAGAAAGGAAGGAAAAAATTGTTCAGATGCTCACAGCTGTCTGTTCCTGCTAAATGAGTCCGTTTATACATGTTCCAGTTACTGAAGATTCATGAACTCAACTTTCAAAAACAGAAGTCTCAAGATGATTTTTTTTTGCCTGATACTGAAGAAGAACCTTTTGCAGTTTCTATAGTACCAAAGGAGAATGTTCTGAAGTTCCTATCACTCTTAAAACGAAAGCTTTGAGAAGTGGGTTTTTGCAGTGATGCCACAGAAGATGAGTGAACAGTTCTTAAAAGAACCATTTTTTCCTTAAACTTTTCTTAAAAATAAAGGTTCTTTATTGGCATCAATAACCGCTTTTCCACTACCGGGCCGAACGGTTCTAAGAACTGTCAGGGACGGTTCCAGTTGTATTTCCACATGAGCCTGGTACGGCACGGCACGATTACAAACTGTTCTCGGCCCGGAACTATTTACACCTCATATCATATGTAAACACTTGTGTTACCACGGCAACGACTGACACATTTGAATTGCATTCCAAAGAGATCTGTTATCAGCCCCGCAGTAGAAAACGAAACCATAACTGTACCGGCCGGCTCGGAACGGTGCGGAATGGAACGGTTATGAAAAGAGAACCTTTCAGCACGATGGTGGAAAAGCGGCTAATGGTTCCACGAAGAATCTTTAATATCCATGAAACCTTTCCATTCCACAAAAGATTTCTTATAGTGGAAAATGGTTCTTCATAGGAAGAGGTTGTTGAATCCTTTTATTTTTAAGATTGCTTCATTCAATTTAGGGAGAAAATACCCTAGCAACCACTCGGAACACCTTCTCAACTGCCTAGCAATGCCTTAGAAACCATTTAGAACTAACCCACAAATACCCTAGAAACTGCATAGAAAACATCCTAACATCTATCCACCCATTCATCCAACCAACCATCAAACATCCACTCATCCATCTAACTACCCAACCATCATCCATCCATCCAACAATCTAACCATACACCCATCCATCTAACCATTTAACATCCATCCATTAATCCAACCAACCATTCATCCATAGACCCAAACTTCTAACCATCTAACAATCTAACCACCTAACCATCTATCCACCCATCCATCCACCTATCCATCCATCAAACCATTTATCCATCTAAGCATTCATCCATATATCCAAACTTCTAACCATCCACCCATCTATCAATGTGGATGTTTCATCCAAACATCCACCCATGCATTTAACTATCTAACCATCATCCATCCATCCATCCATCTGAACATCCATCCATCCAACAATCTAACCATTCACCCATCCATCTAACCAAATAACAATCTAGCCATCTAACATCCATACATCCAAACTTCTAACCATCTAATAATTTAAACACCTAAACATCCATCCATCCATCCATACACCCAACCTTCTAATCATCTGACAATCTAACCACCTAACCATCCATCCATCTAACCATCCACCCATCCATCTAACAATGTAATAATCAAGCCATGCATCCTTCCATTTGTTGCTTTTTAAAATGTTTCTCCAAAAGTTCAAACAAGCCTTTGTCAATCCAGCAAGATTCATAGTTTGTCTCAACTAACTTTGCTTTTATATTTAAAAATGACAGGTACATATATTTCTTTGAATTTCAGTTTAATTTTACTTCCTTACATTCAAATTGCAATTCTGCATCCTGTTTCCAATTCAGGAATTCAACTGAACATTTAAAGTGAATTCTCAGATGTTTCCTCAAAACACACTGCTGTGAGAACTGAACTGTGTCCGTAGCACAAAATTTTAATAGTGTTAGGGATTTAAACAATAAGAATGAAAAACAGTGAAACTGATGCTTGGTTAAGTGAGAACTGCTAAAAACAGGCTGAAAGTCCAGACAAGTATAGAAGGACTGAAAACGTCCTCTGGACATTTAAAACTTCTGAAGATGTTAAAAGCATGTTAATGCTAAATCTCAACGGGCCTGAACTCAGATCAGGGTGAGATGAGAGAAAAACAAGAAGAGAGGAGAAGATCTGATGAGACGGAAGGAGAAACAAGGGCACGATGAATAAGAGTAGAGATGGAGCAGGTCTGGATACCGCTGGTTTTTCACTCAGAATCGCATTGAACCGAAGAGGAAAAATCAATCACTGATACCTGCACTGACCAAACATATTGATGGCTGACAAGATTAGCAGGGATCAAGCTAACCTGTGTGTGTGTGTGTGTGTGTGTGTGTGTGTGTGTGTGTGTGTTACTGGCTCTACACATTCAATCATCGCCTTGTCCTGAAGGCCAGCAGAAGAACTGCAGACCTAAATGCCTCCAGCACACAGATAATCATTTACCATTTTTAAAACAAACGCTGCTAATTAAGCGGCTGTCCTCTCTTTAGTCAAACACGAAGCTAAGTGAATACACTGTAAAGGACAGTCATTTTGGAGTGAGTCAGACCACCTCTTGTTCAAATTACCGCACACCGGTAATCAACAACAAAAACGCTTCTGTTCATCCTCATCTGCACTTTCCACTCCTGACGCCGGTGGAGAGAGTGTTCGGGAAGGCACTTTAAAATTGTAGTTTGTCAAGCTACTCATTATCTGAAGTGAACATCAATTGACATTTGCAACCCATTTAACTTACATAATCAGATGTGTGACTTGACTTTATTCATCTGGAATCGATTGGAGAGTGTAAAATAATGTTTCTGAATCTTTCTTTAATCTTACCACTGGATAATGAGGTCATTTACAGCTGCTTATCATTAATGTAAAAATATTAAATAAATTTAACAATATTTTGTCATATATATTAATTTTAGTCCATTTCACACTGACAAAATGTCATTAATGTGTCTTAAACTTTAACAAACTGAAGCTTAATCAAACTTCCAAATAATTTAATCAAACCTTAACCACGTTTTGAATATTTTAAACCTTAACAACAATAAGTATTATTAATATTAAAAGTGTAGACAAAAATAAAATACATTAATATCAACATTTATTAATGTATCAAAGAAAGAATATAGTTATGATTAAATGTTTTCTTCTTTGCTTTTCTTATCTTGTTTTCTAACCCAAAAATATTAACAACTGAACAAAAATAGAACCTTTGGCATCTAACAGTTTCGTCAATATTTTTGTAAATAATAAGGCCAAAACCATAAATGTTTTTACCAGCTACAAACTCACTGTCGCTCCATTCACATGTGTGGAAAACTCATTTTCCACTATCAAACTAATTCCTAATAAGCCAGAAATGCATCACACTACAGGATTACAATTTGTTGCATATGCAGTTTCATGTAGACTTTAAGCACTACTGAACCCAGAGCTCAAATCTAGAATCCCACCTCCAAACTAACAAGCCATCGGCTGAAGACAATGTGTTTCCTGACAGAAACCCTCACTGTGAGAATTACTCCAGACGGCCGACAGGTGCATCACCTTGAGACCTGAATACAGAGCGGAACAGGAGCAAACAGACAGATTTCACTCTCACAATGCATCTGAAGCATTTTGTCAAAGTTTCCTCTCGCTCAAGGCTACTGGACTGTACCTGAGAAACAGCTGCGGAGCCCAGCCTGAGTCAGCCCTGATCCACACAAATAAAGCACAAAGCCAGCACATGCAAGCTTATCAGATATTTAAAAAAAAACAACAAATGATATGAGCAAGAACGATTTCTCATTTCCTCTCTGAGACCCCAGGAGTTCATCCTGTGGCTCCCGTGGAGGCGGTCGAGCGGCACACGCGATCAATAAACAAAATCCCCGTGGACATCTGTTTGGACAGGTGCGCTGATTAAGAGAGGCACGTCGATGGGCATCTCCGATACAACACCGGAGGAGACGGCATCACGGGGACACTGGCCAGATGGTGACGGGCGGGTCAGAATAAACCAATAAGCCACCTGAGGCTGAGCGTTACGGTGATTTTACCATGCGAGGCTTAAAGGAATAGTTCACACAAAAATTAACATTTGCTGAAAATGTACTACTCACCCTCAAGCCATCCAAGATATAGATGAGTTTGTTTCTTCATCAGAACAGATTTGGAGAAATGTAGCATTACATCACTTGCTCACCAATGGATGCTTTGCAGTGAATGGGTGCCGTCAGAATGAGAGTCCAAACAGCTGATTAAAAACATCACAATAATCCACACAACTCCAGTTCATCAGTTAATGTCTTATGAAGTGAAAAGCTGTGTTTTTAATAAACAAATGCATTTTTATAATATTTTAACATCAAATCCACTAACCTCTATCTATAATATTGCTTTCTCTAGTCTAAAAGTCATCTCATCTGAATCAGTAGAGAAATATGCACAGATCAAGGACCGTTTACAAGAAAAAACAGTCCAAAACTGATCTAAACAAATCTAAACAGTGGACTTTTTCACTGGAAGAACTGTTATTATAGATTATTGTCTCATATTTTGGTCAGAACTGACAGTTTAAAGTTAAAATATCTTAATTATATATTTGTTTCTTATAAACAAGCAGCTTTTCACTTCACAAGACATTAACTGATGGACTGGATTTGTGTGGATTACTTGTGGCTTATTGTGATGTTTTTATCAGCTGTTTGGACTCTCATTCTGACGGCACCCATTCACTGCAGAGGATCCATTGGTGAGCAACTGATGTAATGCTACATTTCTCCAAATCTGCTCTGATGAAGAAACAAACTCATCTACATCTTGGATGGCCTGAGGGTGAGTACATTTTAAGCAAATTTTCATTTTTAGGTGAACTATTCCTTTAACTGTGTTTATAGCATTTATAAAGATAGAAATACAAATATCTTCACTAAAAATTAAATTAGGAGCAATAAATCACAATGAGCAATGTTAATTCTTGGCAAAAACTGAAAGCATAGTTCATCATTTACCTGCAGGCGGTTTGCGGTGTTGTAAAGAGTTGAAGCAACTTGGCGCATTAATGTAGAGCTGAGGTGGAGACGTGGCGTGGTGAATTTGAGTCCAGCTTGTGTTGTCCTCTGGTCCCGTTCTCTTGAGTTGTCCTCCTATCGTTTGGTCTCAAAATATCTGTTGTTCAAAAACACACAAATAAAAAAGTTAAATATATCAGAGCTATAAGCTACACACCGATATAGGTTATTTGGTTCAAGCGTAGCTCCAAAAGATTTTAGTGAATCAAAAACATACAGTGCATCCTGTGTAAACCAACCGATTCCTGAACAAATGACTCTTATGAGCCAGTTCTTTATAAGGAACTGAAACATAACACACAGAGCAAATGATTCCGTTTTTCCTAATTTTTCTCCGAAGTGAATCTAAACACAGCACAAAAAAAAGTTCAGACCAAATGATTCCTGAACAAATAACTCTTATAAACCAGTTCTTTTCAGCAAATCATACAAATGTTGTACAGCATAACCAATGCAGCTCAAATGACTCTTATAAGCCAGTTCTTCACAGTGACTGAAACACATACAGTGTAACCAGTGCAGACCAACTGATTGCAAAACAACATACTTCTTTTGAAAGTCAATGAAAAACATGACTCTTATCAGTCATTTGTTTTTAATGAATCAAACACATGTATCTTTCAGTCTTTGTTTTGTACTTAAGACTTTGAGACTTAAAGGGATAGTTCACCCAAAAATGAAAATTCTGTCATCATTTACTCACCCTCAAGTAGTTCCAAACCTGTATGAATGTCTTCGTTCTGCTGAAGAATGTGGGAAACAGAGCAGTTTGGGTTATTCATTGACTTCCATAGTATTTTTTTCCTACTATGGAAGTCAATGGTGCCCCAAAACAGCCTGGTTACAAACTTTCTTCAAAATATCTTCCTTAGTGTTCGGCAGAAAAAAAGAAATTCATACAGGTTTGGAAGTACTTGAGGGTGAGTAAATGATGACAGAATTTTCATTTTTGGGTGAACTATCCCTTTAAATCATTGTGTACTTCATGTAGTTGATGGAAAATGATTACATCATTTTGCAATGCAATCCCACTTCATTTTCTAAATATTTCTTCTTCAAAATACAGGTATTAAAGGCTCATTAATAGAAGCAGAATTGTTACATTCCTTAAGAACTGCCATTCTTAATCATGAACATGCAACATGATTGACAGGCAGAGACTGTTTCTCATTGGCTAAGACTTCTGGCCACTCCCCAAATCCTTTTTATCATTTTTTCCCAGCATCTGGATCTGTCACAGAGATGGATCTGATGTCTCGACACTCCTATTTCAGTGATATCTATCAGGTAGTGGAGACGTTTTATCTGTGATATTAAATCCATTCCGTATAGCACCTTTAATAGGACAAAAGCATTATGAAAGATCGTTTGACGGATTGAAGGACTGTTTGCAGATGTCTCAGAAGTGTCAATTATATGATTCTTCCTGTTTTCTCTGCACCTGCCCATAAGAAATACCACAATATACTGTAGTGTATATTAGTGTTATTTACGTGGTGGCGCATTGTTACCAAATATTTTTTCCACTCAATTATATCGTAATAATGAAATGTTATGTCATTTTAACAATACATTTCCTCGTAATAATGAGATGTTATATAGTTAAAACAATATATTTTCTCATAATAATGAGTTGCTGTTGTAAAAACAACATTTTTGTTGTTAAAACAACATTCTCACAATCATAAAATGTTGTTAAAACAATATATATTCTCATAATGAGATTTTATGTTGTTTTAGACTATATTTTCTTGTAATAATAAGATGCTATTTCATTTAAACGAAATATTTTCTTGTAATAAGATGCAATTAAAATGATATTTAATAATAATGAGACACTATGTTGTTAAATTGAAATTTTTCTTAAAACATTTTTTTTTCATTATTGCGAGAAAATATACTGCTTAAACAACATTCTCATAATATCAAGATATCTGGTATCTCATAATACCAGATACTATGTATGTGGCAGCAATGCGCCACTGTAATTTTAGTATCACTGAGATAGTTTATATTTTCATATTTCCCATTATCAATTTTATGTGTTTGACAATTTTATGATTTTTTCTATATAGTCTATATAGTTTTTTTTATTTCAGTTTTAGTTTTAGTTATTTTACTACAAGTTAAACTAAATGAAAATGAGAAATGATGCCTTAGCAACTAGCTGAAATGAAATAGGTTTTAGTTTTTTTTTTTTTCATATTTGATTTTTCAGTTAACATTTATTTCATTTCAGGTAACATTTTAAAAGTTTTAGTTAATTATAATAACCCTGCTGTAGATAAACTACAATCAGACTAGAATCAGAGCGAAAAGCTCCATCTGAGCTCTTTCACAGCCCTCACAGAAGGAACAGGAAGTTGGTGCATGTTCGATCTGGTGATGGGCCAAGCTCTAGATACCAACGGTGCGAGGAAAGCGCTCCCATGGCAACAGGATGAGATTGGTTTGCTAAGCCGCGGTCCGGTCCGCTCACACCCTAATATAAAGAGACAACATGCTGGAATTAATCAGCGTGTCAGAGAGGAGGGAAAAGTCAGGTGAATTTCATTTGAAGACAAAAGAAATGAAAGCCATTTCTTTTTTCTCCCCCTCCCCTCAACACACATATCCCCGAATCTCCCGGGCTCCGAGGACACAGAGTTACACCAGACGGCAACACGCAGACATTTCTCACCGATGAGACAGCGATTTTATAGCAGAGACAAGTGAATGTGGGTGACAGAGAATGACAGAAGACAGCAAAAGAGAGAAAAACTCAAGGCGTCTTCTCGCTAGATGTTTCCTTTCAGCTCTGCCGGAAAGACAAACGTCAGACTCCGTCAAAATCCTTCAGAGTTTAAAACAATCAAGTTTTCGAGTGACAAAACGGCAGCTGCCACATGAATATGCTTTCTGAAGGTCATGAGTAAATATAACTGTTATATGACAAAACCAGAATCAACTTCCAGGTCAAACCTCAAAAACAGACAATTCTCACATACTTTTGAGTATTTATTACGTATATATCGCATACAGCTGAATAGATTTCATGCCTGACCTATAATATGATACGTATAGTAGCATATTTGGATACTTTGTTATGGTGCTAACATGGCAAAGTCATTCAAATAATCAGAATTGATGTATAGACTTGTACATTTTAATTTGAATTCATACATTTTAATGTGATCGACACAATGTAAGATTTAGCATTTGGTTGAAGTTAATTTAATATTGTATTTCTGTTTAATCATTGACGGACCCCTGCGGTACCGCTGCGGACCCCCTGTTGAAAACTCCTGCGGTATGCCAATATTAGTACATACTGCCGCAGCATAATGCATTTGATATTTCAGACCCCCACATTTTGTTTATATGTAAGCATTAGCATCTAGCTAAATTACTTAAAATAAAAAACTCGTCTGCCTTGCACTTCACTTTTCTTCACCCGAAACATTGAACAAATGACTCTTATCAATCAATTCTTATTAGTGAATCAAACACATACAGCACAAACAGTGCAGACTAAATGGTTCCCAAACAATTGACTCTTTTGAACCAACATCTGCTACTGAATCAAACACTAGGGCTGTGCAATTAATCGAAATTCAGTTTCGATTTCAATTTCGGCCTCCAACGATTATAATACAATAATCGAGATAAAACGATTATTGCACCCCATTCCGCCCCCTTTCCAGCAGTGCGCTTTCACTCCTACATAAAAGACCATTTTCACGTGTAAATCAGTAAAATCGTGTAACGTGACTTTTGCAAAATGGGACGTGCTTGAGTTATTAAAGTTGATTCGATTTATTAATGTTTTTAAAATCGCAAAAGAGAACTTGCGCTATTCCTCAGGAGGATATCTATGTATGCGCTCAGAGACAGAGCAGAGCAAGGACATGTAAAGTCATCTTTTAGCTGAACCTGAACGTATGCCTAAATGGTCAAATAGACGCAAAAATTTGCCAAAATGCGGCACTTAGTGATTATTCACGTAAACCCTCGTCGGTTATGTAATAAATGAATGTAAACAGATGAGACTGAAAATACGCGTGTAACAGTAAAATACTTTTTGTGCGCAATGAAAACCATAATATTATTTATTCAGCAATTCTTCTCCCTGAGTTACCGTCTTCTGCCATTTTGGAGCGTATCCCAGAACGTAAACAGCGTCGTTTAGGTTCAGGAGACAGCGCGCGCATGCTGAACGTAAAAAACGCTCATTATGTTGATTACGTTCTGGGGTACTCTCCAAGTTGGTGGAAGACGGTAACTCAGGGAATTCCAACAATTCAAGAATTGTTGAATAAATTATGTTATTATTGTTTTCTTTGTGCACAAAATGTATTTTCGTAGCTTCGTAAAATTACGGTTGAACCCCTGATGTCTCATGGATTATTTTATATCCTTACTATGTTTCTGTGCGTTGATCGTGCAATATCCTTGCTGTCTATGGAGGGTCAGAGAGCTCTCAGATTTCATCAAAAATATCTTAAGTTGTGTTCCGAAGATGAACGAAGGTCTTACGAGTTTGGAACGACATGAGGGTGAATAATGAATGACAGAATTTTCATTTTTGGGTGAATTAACCCTTTAAGCACAAAACAAATGACTCTCAAACTGGTTCTTGTTAGTGAATCAAACACATACTCCACAAAGAGTATAGGCTAGTTATAGACATTTCAGTGAATCAAACACATATCTTGGAACTTACTGTGTTTTGTTCTTAAGGCTCACGAGATGTAGATCAGTTTACTGATCGTTCTTGTAGTTGATGGGAAATTATCCCATTATTTCGCAAAGGAATCATACTTCTTGTTTACAAATATTTCTACCTCAAAAGCACTACAAAAATCATTAACAGACCCATTTAAGAAATGGAATCTGAATCCCAAAGGAAAACACTGGAAACCTTTACTATGCTAACCTCACATACTATTTGAGAGCTGGTTTATGTATTGGGATTCAGCTGTAGCGCGTTACTGAGCTGGAGAAGCGTGTTAGTGTCCATGTGAGTAAAGCCAGAGGTTTGATGCTGTCAGCGAGACAGACGTTTCCCTCAAACCATGTTCCTGCTCAGTTTACTCTGAAACTGCCAACATAAAAGATAGTTTTGGTCTCAGAAGGGAACATAACAAGATATATAAATCCAGATTCTGGCCTGTTTCTCGTTTGTTTGGTTTTACCTGAGGAAACACTGGTCAGTGATGCTGAGGTGATGTGAGACTCAACACCGGGTTCAAACACAAAGGTTTGTGAGGTGAACGTCTGAGCAGAGACACATGGTGCTAAACCTTCACTGGAAGAAAGTCTGCTATCACAGACAGAAACCCCTCTATCCAGAGCAAATTCAGGAAATCTATAGCACGATAGAAAATAACACTTTGGTAACACTTCAGATGAAGCAGAGTCTTCACAGAATCTAAAATTAGCTTTGCAACACCCGCTACTGGCAGGTAAACTTACAATCCAAATGAAATATTTAAGAAATTCAGTAATATAAAAATATTGTAAACTATATTTCACATATAATGTTTACAATAAATTTTCCTCAGTTCACCTGACCTTCATGGGTGTTACTGGCAAGTATACTGAAAACAGTGCAATCAATCAATCAATCAATCAAATCAATAAAACATTTGTTTAATTTAAATGTATTTAATAAATATTAGGAATAAATATAAAATTAATTCATATTCATATATTTTATGAATAAAAATGATTCAATAAAAATAAATAAATATTAAACAAAATAGAATAATTCATTTGTATATTTCTGTATTTATATATTCATTTATTTTATAAGTAAAATAAATGCTTATTTAATAACAGTTATAAATAAATAAATAAATAAATGAATTTAAATGTATTTAATTTATTTTAAATAAAAATAATAAATATTAGGGAGAAACATAAAATAGAATGATTTATTTTTTAAATTTGTTTATATATCATATAATTTATACATAAGTATTTATTCAATAAATAGATAAATATTAAACAGAATAATTTATTTTTATATTTATGTATTTATTTATATATTAATATATTTAATAAATAAAAATGAATGCTTATGTAATAACAGTTGTGTTTTAACGACACTGCTTTTAACTAAAAACAGAAAACTTTTTATGCGTTTTGGCCATTCATTTACATCATGATGGCATTTTGGGGCCTGAAATACAAACTCTTGAAAACGGGTTTCAAAGTGCAATTTTTTGAAAACAATACAGTATGGAAGCCCGTTTCCGCCACTGAATAGAAAAATTAAAAAAAAAGGTTATTGCGACTTTTTATCTCACAATTCTGACCTTTTTTCACAGAACTGTGAGATATAAACTCACAATTGCGAGTTATAAAGTCAGAATTACGATTTATAAAGTCACAATTGCGAGATAAAAACTCGCAATTCTGACTTTTATTCCTCGTAATTGCGAGTTTATATCTCACAATTCTTTTTTTTCCCTCGCAATTCTGACTTTTTTTTCTCAGAATTGTTGGATATAAACTCGCAATTACGAGGAATAAGTCACAATTGCGAGTTAAAGCCCAGTTTTGAGAGGGGGGGGGGACTGATGTG
>JAFVLL020016315.1:0-22869 GCA_021397915.2 Tor tambroides
ATTGTTTTTGTGTGGTCGCGCCGTGAAACGCCATCACAATACGGTGAGGGGCGTAACATTTCCGTCTCACGTTTGAGGTATTCGGCCAATCACAACGCACTGGATAGCTGGCCAATCAAAGCACACCTCGCTTCTCAGAACGATGAGCTTTGTAAAAATCGAAGCGTTTCAGAAAGACGGGGCTTAGAGGAGCAACAATAATGTACAGTATGTGGAAAATAATGTGTTTTTTGAGCTTTAAACCACATAAACACATTGCATTACACCAAATACACAAAATAATGTTCTTTTTAGCAACATCATATGACCCCTTTAATAAATCAAGCCCGCCCCGTTTTATGAAAGTCACGTTACATGATTTTACTGATTTGCATGTGAAATTGGGCTTTTATGGAGGAGCGAAAGCGCAGCGCTGGAAAGGGAGCGGAATGGGGCGCAATAATCGTTTCATCTCGAATATTGTATTTTCAAGATCGTTTGAAGCCGAAATTGAAATTGAAACTGAATTTCGATTAATTGCACAGCCCTAGCAGAGGTGGTACCATCCTGATCATGTGCACACAATGTACCCAACCTTGAACTGGCTGAAGACAAACACTTTTTACACGCAACGTATTTTAGGTGACTGAAGAAAATGACAATAATAAAGTTGTTTTATTTTTTCTCACCATATATTTCATACCCAATTCTGTGTTATAGCATGTCTAGTTATTTGAATGCATAAAAAACAACTTAATTTATTCAAATGCATTCTTAAAATAGCCTTATGAAAAGTTCTCTTTTCCTCAGAAATTCTGTGTTGTGTATCTGGTTATCAAATGAAGGCATAAAACATTAATTTCATTTATCTTATTTATCTAAAATTAAACTTTTTTGGCAAACAAAGGGGATTTACCATTCAAATGAAAACATGGAAGATATGTTGTGTGAAAAATAAAATTCCTTAAAAAATAAAGTTTTCATAATTTTAGCAGTAGTATGTACGTACATTCTGTTGAACAATAGTAATATATTTCTGCTACAATGTCTTCAATTTAAACCAAACTTTTATTTTGATGGGTTGCCGTGAATACCTTTAAATTTCTGCGTGTATATGATATGATGCTAGTTTTACTCAAATGAAACGGTAAAATGCTCATGAAGTGACTCTCAGAGCAGTTCTGGAGATGTTGTTCATGTATTTATGTCCTCATTTAGATGGCAGACGCTGAAATCAAGGCGAGCGTCATGCGTGTTTCAGTAAGTGTATAGTAAACAAACCGTGCATCTGTGCCATTCATTCATACAGAGATATGAGTTAATGCTCATCAGATTGCGTAAATCAGTGGAAAATGAATAGAAATGATGATTCTATGTGAAGAAATAAAGCAAGCATGTATAAAAATATCAATATTTTTCCAAATATGTACAGTTTTGAACTAAAAGCTCTAATGGATGCTGTTCAGTGATGCTTGCACATAACTGCTTGCCTGTTTTGTCGACAAACAAGGCAGCACAAAATTAGGCTGAGGATAATTCTCCATGCAGGAAAAACCCTGGTAGAGACTCATACTTACAGCTCTGTGAGCTTCTTCATCTGAGAGAAAGCATTGGCTTGAACCGACATGATGGCGTTGTTGCTCAAGTCCCTGTGGTGTGAGGACAGAACAGACGTTTAGGAACCTAATAAACATGCATCATCATCATCATCAAACGTTTAAGATCTGAGAGAGACTCTCACAGCTGCTCCAGCATGTCCAGGCCTGTGAAGGACTTCCTGGTGACCGATCGGATACGATTGCCTTGGAGGAACCTTGAGGAACAGAAACATATATGGTTTCAGGAAAGCGTTTCCTTCTATGCAATGATTCTAAACCTATTTAGAGCATGTGAATCAATTACTAGGGCTGCCAAGTGATTAAAATTTCATAATGTGTTGATTAATTAATCACAAATTAATTGCACATCAATTTTGGCTGCGAAATTACCCCCCCAAAGGTCTTTTCAAGACTTTGTGTTAGATGAGAAAAGCATTGATTAGACATTACAAAAAAATTGCTTTTGAAAGAAATATTTTGATTCAACATAATAAAAATGAAATTTTTATTATGCGATTTTTTTTATTAATTTAATTTTTCTTAATGAAATGACACTCTCAATATGAATGAGAGTCTTAATGAGTGAGTCACTGAATTATTCATACAACCAATTCATTCAAATGGCTGATTCATTCTGAAACAAAGCAAGCGAATGAGTCATTGAATCATTCATTCAACCGATTCGCTCAAATGGATGATTCATTCTGAAACAATGCAAGCGAACGAGTCATTGAATCATTCATTCAACCGATTCGCTCAAATGGATGATTCATTCAGAAACAAAGCAAGCGAACGAGTCATTGAATCATTCATTCAACCGATTCGCTCAAATGGATGATTCATTCTGAAACAATGCAAGCGAACGAGTTATTGAATCATTCATTCAACCGATTCGCTCAAATGGATGATTCATTCAGAAACAAAGCAAGCGAATGAGTCATTGAATCATTCATTCAACCGATTCGCTCAAATGGATGATTCATTCAGAAACAAAGCAAGCGAATGAGTCATTGAATCATTCATTCAACCGATTTGCTCAAATGGATGATTCATTCTGAAACAAAGCAAGCGAACGAGTCATTGAATCATTCATTCAACCGATTCGCTCAAATGGATGATTCATTCTGAAACAATGCAAGCGAACGAGTCATTGAATCATTCATTCAACCGATTCACTTAAATGGATGATTCATTCAGAAACGAAGCAAGTGACTGACTGTCTTAATGAGTCACTGAATCACTGACTCACTCAATTCATTCAGTAATGAATCAACCGCTCAAACGCTCAACAGTGCTGCAGTAGCATTGATTGAACTATTTTCGTTTCCAAAATTGAGCAAAACAGACATTACATCTAAAACGTAACACAACATTAACTATATTATATGATATGAATATAAGAGGGTCATTTTTTGCCCTCACATCTTGAATTTTAGGCTCTAAAAATTACATAATATCATAAACAATAAATAAGCATATAAGATTACTCACAGTTTCCTCAGATTGTCCAGAGCAGAGAAAGGGCCGTTCATGTCCTCAATGGTCCATGAGATCTCATTATACTTCAGATCTCTGGAAAGGGCGAGAAATCAGAGAAACCACACTGTTAAAATCCACACCCAGAAAACAGAGAAGTCATAAAGCTGCTGCAACCAAATGTTACGCTGAAAATGAGCTTGCAGCAAAACCACCAGAACAAATCCTGATACTGACACAAACAAAGCCCGTTCTTCTTCTATGGTCTCTAACGTCCCTCACCCTCAAACACACCTGACCTGCGTTGACCTCTGACATTTGGTTTTGTTTAAGAGTGAAGCCTGAGTGGGCTTAGTCACATACATGTGCAAATGAACACGCTGATCCAAATGCCAGAGCCAAACAAGTGATGGCTGCGGACATGTGACTCACAGCGTGTACAACTATAAAAATAGTTTTATGGATCATCGGTTACCCAAAATACTTTCATAATAAACAGATAAATTAAAGACAAAAATGGAACAGTCATAATTTCCGCTGATTTTTTTCTGTATTTACTAAATGTTTTGGTTTTATGGTTCAGCTAGCAGCAAGAATGTAGTATTCTTAGGTCCATTTAACACATTTTACCATGATTAAATCTACTGCACAAAATTCTGCTGACTTTCCTCCAAAGTTGCAAACAATGAAAAACATCAGTTTCAACTTTGCTTTACTTTATTCTCCATCAATCATTTTTTAGAAAAATCAGTGAGTCTCAAATCTGATCATCAGGATCTTTTGAGGAGCGTTTGTTTCCAGAAGCTTTACTTTCACTGTTCCTCAGTGGAGGAATGATCTTCCCAAGCCTCCATCTCATGTCTTTTGAGGAATGTTTATTTCTTGCATTGGATTGCATTGCATTATATGTTTGGATCATTTCAATCTCATCTTACTATAGACATATTACTGGAGATATAGAGTGACCACTGATATTTAGATAATTTTATGTCAGTATCTGCTGTACTGTTATAAAGATCTCATTGATTTACATTACAAGCATCAGAATTTGATCATATAAATATCAGTATATATATCAAATTGCATATTTTTGCTCAGTTTGAGTCTGTAAAGTCTGGCTTTACAGGGTTATTGTTGACCTGCATGATCAGAACAGGGAACGGTCTGGTGTTAAAGGATTAATATCATGCTGAACAGGATTTCTGTCTCTTCTGAAAAGTTCGATGTGCAACCAAGACTGTTATTGAAACTAAACAGCAAAAAAGATCGAAGTGACTCGGCTGCGATGCAAAAGTTGAACTCACAGCGCCTGCAGGTTGGTGAGGCCTCGAAATGCTCCATCAGCGATGAAACTGATGCGGTTGTTTCCGACATGGAGCTGCTCGAGGACACTGAGTCCAACAAAACTGCCTTCCTCCAAACGGCTCAACTGGTTCCAGCTCAGATCGCTGACAGAGAGATAAAAATATTAAGTGAAGCATTCAACAATACAGCAGTCAGATTCACTTTAAACGTCATGTGTTATGAATGAATGTGAATGAAGGACTAATCACACATGTTGTGCTGTTCTTTACTTCTGAATCACTTCCAAATGTTTGCTAAATTAATAAATAAAAAAAATTAAATAAATATTAGAATTTAAAAATAAAATTCATTTAATGCCTAAAAATATGTGATTATTTATCCATTATATCAATCCTGAACTAATGCAACTAATGTTTGGGTTGATCATGATACTGAAGAATGTTTTCTTAAAAACAGACATGTTAAGATATTAGTTTAAATAGTTACATATAAGCTTAAGCTAGTCTAAAAGAGGCTAAACCTTCTTACTTTGTCATTTTGACTTGTTTTCTAGTAAAGGGAAACAAGCAGTGTTGCCAAGTCCACGGTTTTCCCGCGGAACTGGGCTACTTTAACATTGTTGTCGCGGGTTGTTTTTCATGTCCGTGGGTTGAAAGCGGCCCAAATAACGTGTATTTTACCCCCCGGACTGCCATTTTTACCGGGGGAACCCCCTCGAAACGCGATTCAGCTAGTTTTGGGCTAGTTGTGAGCAGCACTTGGGCGGGTTTTGTTTTTTACGAAAACCTGGCAACCCTGGAAACAAGATTGTTTTCAAAGGGAAAACAAGATTATTTTTCTTGCCCCATTAGCAGATATTTTTTTCTTGTTTTAAGCAAAAACCAACAAAATTTTGATAAGATATTAGGTCTTGATTTCAGAAAATATTAAGTAATTTAGCTTGGCAAGAAAATGTATGTTGATTTAAGAATGTTTAGATATTTGTAAAGGAAAACAAGACAAAAATACTAAAAAAGAATTTAGAATTTTTTTTTTTAACAGTCTAAAAATACTAAATACTAAACTAATCCAAAAAACAAAATAGTCTAAAAAGAGCTTAAACTCTTAAAAGATTACTTTAATGCCCAGAAACGCATTCATAAAATAAACGGGGTTCAAAAATCTATTAGCTTCAGTCAGTCTTCAGATCACTTATCCAATAAAACGATGAAAGAAGACAGACACGTAAACACAACTGCAAAAGAGCAACACGTTTCCCGATGGATGGGACAGAGACATTAGGAAGAGACTCACAGCTCAGCGAGTTTCTGGCAGAACTCCCAGGCGTCTGGTTTGATGCGGCTGATGGCGTTGTGTGACAGATGCAGCTGCTGCAGCGTCAAGAGGCCATACAGCCAGCCTTTGCTCACCTCCGTCAGGTTATTGTTCTCCAGCTGCCTGCTCACAAACACACACACATCATACTTGAGTTCTGGATTCAGGGTTCCCACACCTTGGTTAACTTCAAATTCAAGGACTTTCCAGGACTTTCCAGGTCCAGTACCCTCAAATTCAAGGACTTAATGTGTGGAGACATTTCAAGTGAGAGCAAGGTTACATCATGTTACCAGTTTTCATGTGTCAAACACAACTATGCAAAAAAGCTTTTTTTTTTTGCATTTATTTTTGGCCGTATGACAGATCTGATATTCTGTCATATTTCTGTTTTGCATAAAACAGAAGAATATTCGGTACATCCTATACTGTATACTGTAAAATGATCTGATATTAACTTTTGCATGGATTTTATTGAAAAGAGCTTAGGCTCATGTAACCAGAAGTTTTAAGATATATGAATATGCTTTTAAGTTTTTCTTGCCTCATGGGTTTACATTATCTTAACAAGCAAAGCAATTCAACATTACATGAAATACAATATTTGGGCAACAGATTATCACAAATGTTTAGTTTATTAAGTGTCTGTGAAACATTGAGGTACCATCATATTAGTTTAGTGTACCTCACGCGGAAATTTTTTTTCAGATTCACAAACTCACAGCACTTCCATGTTGTTCAGACCCCAGAAAGCGCCGTCCATGAGCCGTGTGATGCCGTTCCTCTGGATCTTCAGCGAGCGCAGGCCATGCAGCCCATGAAAAGTCAGACCCTCAATGCGCCGCACGCGGTTCCTGCTCAGCTCTCTGTCAAACGCAAACACAACGGTCAAGGACAGGCAGAGGTGGACAAAGTACACAACTCCATTACTTGAGTGAAAATACTGATACTGCTGATCAAAAAGTTGCACTGACAGATTTTTACTTAAGTAAAACTACAGAAGTACTTATTTTTAAAAGTAGGAAAACTACATTTCCTTTTTTCAATTCAATTCAAGTTTATTTGTATAGTGCTCTTCACAATACTTTAAGAGTTTGAGTTTCTACATTTTGAGTAAAAAATTTAAGTTTCTACATTTATACTTAGTACTAGCTTATCAGTGGTTGTCAGCTAGTTGTCAAGTTGATGACCATATGGCAGAAATGTACAGTAAAAATCATGCAGTTACTTAATGACATGAAATCAAACATACAATAAACACTATTAACAGCAATAACAGCAGTGTTGCGATCAAACTCATAGCAAAAATTTGGTATTTTTTTGTATGTTGGTCCTCTGAGGAGTTGGTATCATCTCTTCTCAGATCTTTGTAAGGGCTGGTTCCAGACTGAAGCTGTTTTATGTCAACGCACGTTTGATTATTGTTGTATGTAATACTTTCATTAACTTTTGCCTCGGAAGCAATTTACAATACATTACGCCTACTGAATACACTGACTAGCTTGTAGTATTACTGATATGAAGAGCTTTTAGAATATTAAAAACCTATAGAAAAAAAATCAAATCAAACAATATTGTGCTGAGTATACCACCATATGTGACCCTGGAGCACAAAAGCAGTCTTAAGTCGCTGGGGTATATTTTTAGCAATAGCCAAAAATACATTGTATGAGTCAAAATTATTGATTTTTCTTTTTTGTCAAAAAACATTAGTATATCAAGTAAAGATCATATTCCATGAAGATTTTTTGTAAATTTCCTACTGTAAATATATCAAAACATAATTTCTGATTAGTAATATGCATTGCTAAGAACTTAATTTAGACAACTTTAAAGGTGATTTTCTCAGTATTTTGATTTTTTTGCACCCTCAGATTCCAGATTTTCAAATAGTTGTATCTCAGCCAAATATTGTCCTATCCTAAACCATGCATCAATGGAAAGATTATTTATTCAGCTTTCTGATTATGTATAAATCTCAATTTTGAAAAATTGACACTTATGACTGGTTTTGTGGTCCAGGGTCACATATTAACTTATTATTATTGAAATGTTGTAAATATCACATTTGCAACTAGTCAGTGTTCAAAAAAATGCTGGGAGATCACTTAACGTAACCTTACAAGAGTGATTACTGATAGGCTGTCTAAAAAAAAAAAAAGCATGTTTTAGAAAAGAAAAAAAATCACCCACTGACTTTCAAAGCTGCTACATAGTAATGACTTTCTACTTCGAGGAACTTGATAGAAATGTAGTGGAGTGAAAAGTATGATATTTGTCTTTCAAATGTAGTGAAGTTAAAGTCAATGTAATCAAGTAAATGTACTTAGTTACTGTCCACCTCTGAGGACAGGCATGCATGTGTGGTCCAATTGCATGAGAGGGAAGTGAGTGCATCACTTACAGGTGCTGCAGGTGCGGCAGCGGGAAGATCTTGGGTGGGATGGAGCTCAGGCGGTTTTTGTTGAGTTTTAACACCAGCAGTGAGCTGGACAGATTACTGAAGCAGCCGTGCTCCAGCGTAGAAATACGGTTATTATTCATCAACCTGCAGAAACACACGGTTCAAACAGAGATGCATGAAATGATGAAACGTCTGCTTGACTGATTCACAGATGCTGTAATCACTGATAGATCTGGCAGTAGACAAAAACTACTTATACTGAGTCACATAAGAGCTTAAACTAGACTAAAAACCCAAATGAGTCTAAAATCAGCTTAAACTAGTCTAAATGAGCCTAAACTAGTGTAAAAAGAGCTTAAACTAGTCCAAAAGAGCTCAAATTCAACTTAATTAAAAAAAAAAACACTAGTTTAAAAACAAACTAGTCTAAAACAAGCTGAAACTAGTCTAAAGCAGTTTATACTAATCTGAAAGAGCTTAACTAGCCTTTTAAATGTTTGAACTAGTCAAAAGTGATCTTAAACTAGTCTAAAGGAGCATAATCTCTTTAAAAAAAAAGTTTACTCTAATAGTGGAGCTTAAACTAGTCTAAAAAGAGCTTAAATTAAACAAAAGAAAACTAGATTAATAACAAATTTGTCTAAAATGAGTTTAAAATAGTCTAACGGAACAAACTACAGTCTAAAATGAGCTAAAACTAGTGTAAAGTAGCATAAACTAGTCCAAAAGAGCTTAAATTCAACTTAAAAATTAAAAAAACTAACTAGTCTAAAATAAGCTGAAACTAGTCTAAAGCAGTTTATACTAATCTGAAAGATCTTAAACTAACCTTTTAAAAGTTTGAACTAGTCAAAAGTGAGCTTAAACTAGTCTAAAGGAGCATAATCTCTTTAAAAAAAAAAAGTTTACTCTAATAGTGGCGCTTAAACTAGTCTAAAAGAGCTTAAATTTGTCTTTAAAAAGCTTAAGCTAGTCTAACAGAGCTTAAAGTAAACAAAAGAAAACTAGTTTAATAACAAATTAGTCTAAAATGAGTTTAAAATAGTCTAACGGAAAATAAACTATAGTCTAAAATGAGCTAAAACTAGTGTAAAGTAGCATAAGCTAGTCCAAAAGGGCATAAACTAGTCTAACGGTACATAAAATAATCTAAAAGAGCTTAAACTAGTCAAAAAGGGCATAAACTATAGTCTAAAATTAGCTTCAACTAGTCTAACGGAGCATAAACTGATCTAAAAGAGTTTAAACTAGTCTGAAAGAGCTTAAAGTAGACAAACGGAGCATAAACTAGTCTAAAAGAGTTTAATCTGAAAGAGCACGAACTAATCTAAAATTAGCCTAAACTAGTTTAATGGAGCATTAACTGGTCTAAAAGAGCTTAAAATAGTCTAACGGAGCATAAACTAGTTTAAAAGAGCTTAAACTAGTCTAATAGAGCTTAAACTAGTCTGTAAGCTCACAGTGAGCACTGAGGAGAGACAGCGGCTGACGTGAGACTCCTGGTTTCTGGAAAGCAGGTCAGATGAGAACAGAAGAAGGACTCACAGGTTTTTCAGAGGAAGAGGAGGAAAAGCCCCAGCGCGAACCTCCATAATATTGTTGTTGCTAAGGTCCAGCGTCTCCAGGGCGACCAGCGAACTGAGCCGCTCTGCAGAGATCCTCGAGATCCTGTTGTTTGCTCTGAAAACACAAGCAGAGGCATTTCAGATTTCAGCGCACAGGTGAAGAGCGTCTCTGGCTCTCTAACGTCAGCACGCCTCACAACAGATCAAAACAGCCGTTGGGTTCAGAAGTGTGTTATTTGGTTTATAAGGTAATTACTAACAAGGTATTTGAACAAAAAAAAAAAACCCTGCCAATTACGCGGATGATGAAGCCCATTCCTTCAGTGAAAGCGCCGTTGACGAGCCCAGCAATTTCCCGAGCTGCACGCCTCCTAAATTGCAGTGCAGGAGCTGCTTGTGTTAGAAACACGGAGGGCACAGAGCCGCCTTTGTGTGTCGGACGCTCTGAAAACATTCCCTGAGATCGCAGGTCTAAACCTTCAGACAGTCACATACACTCGGTTTGAGTTTATGTGGCTGAAATTGAGCGTAACTCAACATAAACACGGGACTCACGTAATAAGAGAGGACAAATGACGACACGGCACATATGTGTGATCTGAAACGCTCACCAAAGACGCTTGATTAGTCAAGAGATGGAATAAAACATCTGTGCTGGAATAAAACTACTTTGCTGATAAACATGCTGAAAATCATCACAAATATCTTTTTCAAGATACAGTGACTTACAAATATATATATATATATAAAAATCAACAAAAAGCTTAAACTAGTAGTCTAAAGAACCATAAACTAGTCTAAAAAAAGCTTAAACTAGTCTAAAGGAGCATAAACTAGAATAAACTAGTCTAAAGGACCGTAAACTAGTCTAAAAAATCTTAAACTAGTCTAAAGGAGCATAAACTAGTCTAAAAAAAGTTTAAACTAGTGTAAAGGAGCAAAAATTAGTCTAAAGGACCATAAACTAGTCTAAAAAAAGCTTAGATTAGTGTAACAGAGGATAAACTAGTGTTAAAACAAGCTTAAACTAATGTAAAGGAGCATAAACTAGTCTAAAAAAAGCTTAAACTAGTGTAAAGGAGCAAAAACTAGTCTAAAGGAGCATAAACTAGCATAAACTAGTCTAAAGGACCATAAACTAGTCTAAAAAAAAGCTTAAACTAGTGTAAAGGAGCAAAAACTAGTCTAAAGGAGCATAAACTAGCATAAACTTGTGTAAAGGACCATAAACTAGTCTAAAGGAGCATAAATTAGTATAACGGAACATAATCTATTCTAAATTTTAAACTAATCATAATACCTATACGGTCTAAAGGACCATTAACTAGTCTAAAAAGAGCTTACACTAGTCTAAACTAACTTAAACAAGTCTTTAAAAGATTAAAACTAATCTAAAATGGCTTAAATTAAACAAAAGCAAACTAGTTTAAAAAACAAACTAGCCTAATATGAGCTTAAACTCCCTGAAGATGCTTCATTAGTCAAGAGATAAGAACTAAAACGAATATAGCCATGCAACATTACAGTAAAATTTGTGCTACCATTTTTAATAGGCCTAAGCAGTTACAAAGTATATTATAAGTTTTAATTTTATCTAAACTTAACTATTTTTACATAAACATTTTATTTCTGTTTCTCATCTTCAGCTCAAGGCAGAAACCTCTAATATTCTTCGTTCGAGAAAGCCCACGGTGAAAAACAAACCGAGGCATTAAATCGTAGTGTTGAGCGGTGCACAGAGGCATGATGGGAAGTCTGTGCTTTCGTGAAGTGAAGGGGGAATGAGTCAAAGGTGTTGAGAGAGCGAGACGTGTCGAGAGATAAGACGCGGGACGTGCCAGAGCAGATCCTCTGGAGAGACAGACGTGTGAATGAAGCATCCGACGCAAAACAAGGAAGTCAGGAGAGGAATGTCGAACAATTAGAGCCTCTGACCATAAAAACCTTATTTTTTTTCCATTCAAAAATGTAAGTTTGTCCCTCAGATTGAAAAAGCAAACAAAGATGTGTTTGCACAAGGAATGCCAGTCTTTATTCAAGTTCCTGTTTATTACCTCAGTGTAATTCCTCATGAACAGCCATAAAATAACCAGACACACTCTCTGTGTCTTCAACATCTGCTGAGAGAGTGTGTGTGTGTGTGTGTGTGTGTTTTATCTCTCCCTCCTCCTCCGTTCAGACAAACAAGCGGCTCATTGTGTCTTTCTGTCACACACCTCAAATTTGTTCAACCAATTTTCGGCAAATAAGGTTGTTACACGCCATTAGTTTAATCAGAGTCTGAAAGGGCCGGGGTATTTTTAGCGACGCAAGTTAAACGACAAACACACGTGAGCCTTATATATGACAGATTATATGAAAAACACTCACGGTGAGATTATTTCCACATAAAGTGGATTGTGAAAGCAGTGCTGCAAATGTTTGGCATGTCAGCGCGTTATGAGAGTTATTAGACGTTCACTGAATTTCACAACACAACGCAGACACTTTCCACACCGCCAGTGTGTGTGTGTGTGTGTGTGTGTGTGTGTGTGTGTTTCTGGCAGATGAGACTAAAGGAAAAGAAGTGAAGTTGGCTCTGAGATGAGCAGAGAAGAGCTCACACACGGTCTGAAACACATTAACTTCAACTCAATTTCAACATATTTTCCTCATGCTGTAAAGATCCTTCTACAGAACGTTAATGAGCGAACAAACCAAATCATTTCACATCAGCACTGCACTTGATACAGCTGCAAATTCAATGGAAAATGTTTGCATTTTCAATAACCATGTACTCATGACTATTTTCAGATAATCCAATCAATTAAGTGTTTTACAATCATTAAATTTACATTTACGCATTTATAGAACCTTATAATTTCCAAAATATGGAAAATGCAGACTGAATCACTGAATCAAGTCATAAAAATAGAATTTACAGAACACTGAATGTTACGGAATTTGGCAAATTTTGAAAGAATAAATCAAAAGTAGGGCCATGCAATTAATCAAATCTTGATGGAAAACATTTAAAAGGTCTATTATCATTCAGTTAAAATGGAAAACACTAAATTTGGAGGGAAAAATAAAAAACACTAAAAATGTAATTTGTTAAACTTTTTTTTTTTTTTAAATTTTATAAGTTAGACATGCTTTTTGAGTGCTAAAATTTATTTTAACCATTAAAATGGAATCCAGAAAACTTTAAATGGAAAAAAGGAATTTAAAAAAAATGGAATTTGGCAAAAAATAAAGTAGAATTTGTGAAAAAAACAAACAGATTTCATACAACGCTTTTATCCAAAGAGATGATTCTCATTTTCTCTTTTTATTTGGAACTACATGAATATATACCAACCAACTCATAACGAATTAATTAGTCTTACGTCTAATATCACACTTAAACAAGCATAACTAACAGGCAAATCTGACTCTACTATGATTGGAAGAGCGACACTAAAGTCATCATCTTTACTTGCTTGGGATGTGTTATTATGCATACTTTTGTTGTTCTCAAGTGTAAATAAAACGGCACTGCCCACTGACAAACACACTAATATATCTAGCACAGTATAAACGCAGTCGACACAGTTCTACTGTTGCATACGAGAGTGAGAGAGAGAGAGAGAGCTGTACGGGGGTCTGGGGTATCGTATAGCTCGTGCCTCTTATTCAAACAGTCTCTCAGACTGAGCGTCTCTCGTCTTTGACCCTTCAGCCCACCGAAAACAAACGGCATCAGCTCCACAGCTGGGAGTAATTCACTCGCCATCAACTCAATTAATTCAGCCATTTCACAGGAATTTACGGCCTTGAACAATTAAAGAGCCGTATGAAGCCACTGCTCAAGAGCAATTAGCTGGAAAATTTGACTGTCGGATTGAAGGACTGAACTTTGATAATGTTACACCGTTTGCTGCATGTCCTGAAATACTGGATTATTTTTCAATCACCTAGCAACCACCTAGAACACTCTAGCAACCACTCGTCTATGTATCTATCCATCTATCCAACTAACCAAACAACCAACTATCGGTCCAATTATACATATATCGATCCATCTATTCAACTATCCGAACATCTATCCAATTATCTATCCATCCATCTATCTACACACACAACTACACATCCATCTGTCCATCTATACATCTACCCAACTATCTATCTTTTTTTCAATTACCCATCTATCCAACTATCTATCTATTCAACTGCCCATCTATCTATCTATCCAAATATCCATCCATCGATCCATCTATTCAACTATCCATCTAGCTATCAAATACCTATCTATTCAACTGCCAAATTCATCCATCCATCCAACAACTACCCATCCATCTTCCCATCCATTTAACCAAACACCCATCCAACCAACCATTTATCCAACTTGGATATATATATATATATATATATATATATATATATTAGGGCTGCAACTAACGATTATTTTGATAATCGATTAGTTGGCCGATTATTCTTTCGATTAATCGGATTAAAAATTATTTTATTTTGACAAAAATACACACTATTCCACATTCTGCTCAATGTCCTTCAAACAAACGTGCCAACTGAATGCTATGAAAACATACAGTGCTTAACAATTTATTAGACCACCTAAAGAGAAAACACAAATATTTTAGGAATCTGTCAAAAAAATTGTTTAAATCTAAAAATGTTATTGTCATTTATTGTGCAAATTACAAACTAACTAATTAGTATTTTATTCACATAATAACAAAAATTGCCTCATAACAGCTTGCATTCTTGCTCGCATTATGTACTTTTTGACTGTAATTGGGTATCTGAAAAAAAATATATATATAAAGTGCTCTGCCTTTCTTTCATAGATAACAACAATAATTACATTATAGCATTAGAATTAGCCTACTACTTTTACTAAAGAGCTTACGCATATTGGAGGACTAACCAATACAGAAAGCTAAAACATGATTTTGGTTATCAGCAGTACTGTTAATTTAGAGCAGCCGTGGCACAAACCTCACATAATTTGTTAAAAACCTTACATAACTTTGTTTTAATAAATTTGTTAAGCACTGTATATTGAATATAGTTTAAATCTGTTAAAAATTAAAATAATAATAAAGACGAATAAAAACACAAACTCAGTGTTAACCAACAGGTGAGAGTAATGTTCTGCAGGAACACACATTCACTTTGATCACAGTCACGTCTTTCTGTAATTTCTTTATCCTGTAAATGGCGGCTATGAAGCGTCTGATATTTATATTTAGACAATTCACGCTGTTATCCCTTTAAAGTTCCTACTCTCATAAAATATTCGCACTGCATGTTGACTTTTAAACCTTAAATTAACTTTCAACAACAGATATTTCAGCACAATGGATATTTTTGCGCTGAATATTAATTGTCTCCCTCTCTGTGTTCCGTCTGTCCGCCGCGCCGGCGCTCATTCAGTATTTTAAACTTAACACAGACTGTCAGGACGGACCTTCATGCAAAAATGAAAATGCTTGCGCGAATTTGTGACATTTATAGATAAGGATATGACCGTAAACAAAGTTTTTTGCGCTGAGGACGCACACGCATCTGTCAAAGCGCCTGACAGGGCAAGCCATTACGCTAATGCATTAACTTAAAGCTTAAAATAAATAATTCTCATGTTTCGAGCAGCTTGGGTCACGTAACTCTCCCGCAGCATCTCATTCTGTTTCCTCCACTATTTTTAGATGCATTTTGTCCATAGAAATGCGTTATTCCATGTTGTAATTTGAGCAACCGCTGAAGTTGGACGTGCACTGAGGGCAGACCCGATTAATCGATAATGAGAATCGTTGTCGATGATTTTCATAATCGATAATAATCGATTTTATCGATTAGTTGCTGCAGCCTAATATATATATATATATATATATATATATATATATATATATATATATATATATATCTATATATCCTCAACTATCCATCCATCATCTATCCAATTACTCATCCATCCATCTTTCTATTCAACTACTCAGGTATCCATCCATCTATTCAACTATACATCACTTTAGACGTCAATCAATCTTGATCCTCAAACATCAAACTATTTTACATTTTCAGACCAGATTTGGACAAGCCAGCATAAAACTGGTCCAATGTTATACTGAACACAAGACTCAACAAAAAAAGAAAGCGCTCTGGATGTTAAAAGAGTCTCATAGTTTGAGAGTGGCGCTACGGTCGGATGTATCTGGATGGTGTTGTATTTAACACTGAGCGCTCAAACTCAGATGACACTCCACACAGGCGCCGTCACAGACAACAGGCCAACCAAACGCTGCCAAACTGTGCTCTGAGTCCAAGAGGACATACCACACACACACAGAGCTCTCACACTACTCAGAAATTCACTCCAGACACTCTCCACCAGGAAAATTAATATTTCATTATTCTGTCATTTTAAGTGTCCCATTTTCAAGATGATGGAATCTGCTGGAGGACTGTAAATACTCACTAATATGACTATAATGAATGAGACAATGAGGAATATTTCACATGAAGATTAAAACCAGATTCAAATCGTTTTGACTCATGCAGATCCAACCAATGATGCTTTTCATACACAAAATCAATCCTGCAGAATGAACTGAACTCTACAGAAAGGTATCAAGTGACATCGTCAAAAGAAAACTCAGATCTTTATCCAACTGCGTGTATAATTTTAAAAAAATTTGATTTGACCTCAAATCCAACATCATTAATCCTTCAAAAGTGCCACTAGTGATAGCAAACAGAATGCAGCCATTGGTAATCAAACAGAAAGTCCCGCCCACAAACACACCATTGGTTGAGTCAGTTGTCGTCATGTCAGGCCAGGCCACTCAAGCAGACAGATCAATGTTTCCAAAGCATCACAGTTTCCCACTTTAGTGCAAGTAAATCAAGATAACGATGCTTTCATACTCACAAAATCAGACTGCTGAGGTTTCCAGCATTTGGGCCCAAATCCGGGATCGACTCGAACTCGTTGTTACTCAGTTTTCTGTGAATGTAAAACCAAATGGTCACACATGTAGATTTCCTCCGTGACATCTGAGGGGAAAATAAAGCAAAACCCAAAAAAAGCACACTCACATTTCGCTGAGCTGCGGCAGGCTGGCGAGCAGCGCTTCAGGAAACGTGCGTAACTTGTTATGGCTCAGATCCCTGCAAAAGAAAAACACAGCCATCAACACGCAGTTTCTGAAGAGAATCTGTCACTCGACTGGAGAAAATGAACTAGACATACACAAAAAAATGAGACAAACTCATGCTATGACACTCAACACCATATGACATGATCATTTCAACACATCAGTTACAAACCCAATTGGTCAAACCCAAACAATACACAAAATACACCATTTTTGCAACCATTTTTTTTAAAAAAAAAACTATAAAAATAAAGGTTGCAAAAGGGTTTTTTGCAGCAATGACATAGAAGATCCATTTTTGGTTCCCCAACTACCCAGCCATCTATCTATCCAACTACCCATTTAACGACCTATCCAACTATCCCTCCAACAATCTATCAAATATCCATCCATCTATCCAAATATCTACCCATCTGCCAATCCAACTACCCATCTATCTATCCAACTAGCCATTTAACAACCTATCCAACTATCCTTCCAACAATCAAATATCCATCCATCTATCCATCTACCTATCCAACTACCCATCTATCTATCCAACTAGCCATTTAACGACCTATCCAACTATCCCTCCAACAATCTATCAAATATCCAACAATCTATCCATCTACCTACCCAACTACCCATCTATCTATCTATCTATCTATCTATCTACCCATTTAACGACCTATCCAACTATCCCTCCAACAATCTATACAAATATCTATCCATCTACCTACCCAACTACCCATCTATCTATCCAACTATCCATTTAACTACCTATCCAACTATCCATCCAACAATCTATTAATTATCCATCCATCTATCCAATAATCTATCCAAATATCTATCCATCTACCTACCCAACTACCCATCTATCTATCCAACTATCCATCCAATTACCCATCTATCTACTTATCCAATTACCTATCTATCAACTACCCATCTTTCCAACTATCCCCAAATAATCTTTCAGCAAACAGCTCTTAAAAGAACCATTTTTTTCTTTAATGATCTAGAGAATCTTTTTCCACTATAGAGAATGGTTTTACAGATGTTAAAAATATTTTGAAGTATGCTGTTAAGCAAACAGTTGATGGTAGCCATTGACTTCCATAGTGTTTTTTTTTCCATACTGTAGAAACCAATGGCTACCATCAACTGTTTACTTACCAGCGTTCTTCAAAATATCTTCTTTTGTGTTCAGCAGAAGAAAGAAACTCAGAGGTTTGGAACAACTTGAGAGCGAGTAAATGATAAATGTTCATATTCAGGTGAACTCTCCCTTTCATGGATGCCAATAAAGAACTTTTATTTTTAAGTGTCTACTACACTCTTAAAAATAAAGGTGCTTCATGATGCCATAGAAGAACCTTTTTGTCTAACAGAAGCTGGCTCAATCCTGAGTGGATGTTTATGATGATGTTTAAGACTTTTGCTGTTATGCAGTACGTTAGTATTTTAACAAAATCCAAAATCAAAATACACTCTTACAAAACAAGATGCTTAAAAAGGATGCCATAGAAGAACCATTTTAGGTTCCACAAAGAACCATTTAGTCTAAGGTTCTTTAAAGAACCATCTCTTTCTTACCTTTTTATGATCTGAAGAACCTTTCTGTTTCACAAAAGCTTCTTTGTGGAGAAAGGTTCTTCAGATCATAAAAAGGTAAGAAAGAGATGGTTCTTTAAAGAACCTTAGACTAAATGGTTCTTTGTGGAACCTAAAATGGTTCTTCTATGGCATCCTTTTTAAGCATCTTGTTTTGTAAGAGTGTATTTTGATTTTGGATTTTGTTAAAATACTAACGTACTGTATAACAGCAAGTCTTAAACATCATCATAAACATCCACTCAGGATTGAGCCAGCTTCTGTTAGACTGATTCAAACCACTAAGATGACTCATAAGAATCGTTTGTTTGAGACTCTCAGAGATCAGGTCAAATGTAATTTGGAGCGTTTCAGGCCGTGTTGATGTTTCGGGAATCAGTCAGCTGAAGGTTTTGGAGCGTCGTGTGAAGCTGCCAGACGCCTCCGTGGCTCTCGACCCCCATCTGGACTCCATCAGCTCAAACGGCGAACGGCCGCGGGGAAAGTAACGACTGCTAATCTACTCGCAATGCAGGGAAAGTGAGCGCCGCCTTTGATTTCCAACAGCGAATCATGTCCGTTTGTGGATTTTCTGGCTCTGGACGGGCGTTTTACTGGAATCTCTCAGAGGCGGAGCGCTCACAGCCATCCAACAACATCACCCGCCTTTGTTTCTGGTGCATATTTGTGCTTTGTATCATCAATTTAAGCGTAAAACTGTTCTTTTATTCCTTTAAAGCTAAACACAGTTTTATTACTAGAATGAAGATGTAAATATGAAGCTGAATGGAACAGGATTTCTGTGTAAAATCAAATTAATGAACTATTTTTCTGACTTATTTTCACAGAAATAGATATGCTTGTGATTCATGAATCAGGCTTGTCATGATTTCACGCACAGATGTTTTAATCTCGCTGGACTCGTCACATTCAACAAGAAGTGCTTCACAGAGATAAATCTGACATTCCCTCGCACACAAACACATTGAGATATCACACTCTCTGTGTTATGATAAGATAGATGCTTCAGACTCTTGTTCAGTTTATTAACACTTCAGTTTATCACACTTCACATGTTCTCAGTATTGACGTATCCAGAAAAACACATCCTCAGTGTGACTGTGTGCTTGATATTTGTGCTAGTGTGATGACTAGTTTCAATACTACAACTGCAACTATTTAAATTCATCTCACAGATTTTCATTGGTAAGATTTGGTCGATTTTCTATGGTAATTAATACTACCATGCTATCAACAAGATACATTTCCAAATAGATAGATAGATAGATAGATAATTTCCAACAAAAATAATTTCCACAAAAATACAAATAAAAAATAAATACTTTACAAAAAACATGTCTAAATATAAATACAAATAAAATAACTTCCCACATGTCCAAAAATAAAAAAATAAATAATTTCCAATAAAAAACATTCCCAAAAATAAATAAATAAATAAATAAATTTTAAAAAAAGTGGCAAAAGTAATAAAATTTTAAAAATATATAAAAAATAAAAATAAATACACAATTTCCCAAAAGTGAGCCAAAATACATACATTTAAAAAAAAAAAAAAAAAAAAAAAAAAAAAAAAAAAAAAAATCCAACAACAACAACAAAAAACATGTCCAAAAAAAAAGAATAACTATTTATTTATTTTAATAAATGAACATAATAAATGGTCAATGAATAAATAAATAAATAAATAAAAAACACATGGTACCTTTTAGTAATGCTGGCATTAAATCTATTTTTTAACATGTTTTTCCACTTATATTAATACTGACTGATCAATTTTCCAGTGTGAATTTCACTGAGTAAAAGGTGTGCATGGGTTGAGAGTTTAACTATGAAACTGAAGTGGTGTAAACCAGCTGCTGCCGTCTCAAACTCTCCACGGCACTGAAAAAACCCTCGGCTCTTTCCAGATGTAAATCATGAAAAGCTTTTTCCTTCTATTTTTCCATTCTGGCAGCGAGAGCCCTTCACAGCCAAAAACTTCAGGCCTCCATTTCTCCCTCCTTCCCTCTCTGTCTCTCTCTCTCTCTCTTTCTACACATCGGCTCCTAATGGCTTCCATCTCTGGTTGGGTTTAGCTGCTAATTCAGCAGAAATAATGGGCTTGGGGAAAACAAAAGCTCAGGCAGTTTAATGCGTGAACATGTGCTGCAGAGCTGCTCATAAATTAGCATCACCTCCTGAACCCCTGAGGACTCTCCTTCTCCTTCAATCCAACATCTAGAAGGAGCTGGAGTCTCTTACAAGATGGTCACTTCATCCCAATCTTTGTGAATGCAATGCAACCAAATCCAACATTAATTGATGCAATTGTAACTTGCATGAAGAGATAAGTGTGAAAGCAAAGTGTTTAATTACAATGTGTTTGTTCTTCATGAATAAAATAACACATGCAAATGAAGTCCAAATAAAGTCCTGTGAGCCCCTATTGACAAAACAACAAAACACCAATTCATGTGCTAAAAGCTTCCAGCTGGATTCAGTTCTTCTTACTGCTAAAAATTTGCCTGCATTGATAAAAAATTGATGTATTTTTACTCAAAAATGGCTAGAAAACTTCACAAACAATTACAAAGAAATAGCAAGTAACACATTAATTTAATGTGGCTTAAGTAGAAAAATTCCAAATAATCTTGGTTTTATTTACAACTTCGAAAACTATATATATATATATATATATATATATTTTACAGTGTTTTGACAAATGACTAACATTTATTTAGGTAAATCATTCAAGTTTATTTATGTTTTTTTTGTTGGAAACTATATATTTGTTTATTTACATGTTTTTTTGTGTGTGTGTTCTCATTATTTGTTGCTCAAAATATGATTTAATTTCTCTTTCTATAAAGAATTTGTTTACTTTTATCACAGATCATATTAATGTAGGCTACTTGGAATTTAAAAGTAATGCCAAAGAAAAGTAACACGTTAATTAAACGTGAAATTTCAAATTAGAAAAGCTCCAATAATCTTCATTTACAACTTTGAAAAAGTTACATAAATTACAGCCACTGATTTTATTTTTCAGTGAATAAATCAACTTGCTCTCATTATATATGTTAATCAAAATATGATATCATATCTCTTTCTATACGAACTTGTCTGATTTCCAACACAGAAAATATTCAATATTCCAACATGGAAAATATTTGGAATTGAAATGGCTGTGGTTTTGTTTAGATTTAGGGCCTTTAAACTGAACACACACACAAAAAACTAAGCTAAATCAATTAAGGACTAACTCAACACTGTGTTTTACACTAACCACTGTCACTGTAGAGACGGAGAAAGTTTATATTTATCCGCTCAGTCGTGTTTGTTTTGGTTGTTTTTCAGTACAAACGCTTGAGTCATTTATAAACTCTAACGTTACCTTACTGTTATGATTTTCAACGCTGCATGTTTTTTCCTCATATCTAACTGCAGCTGAGTCTATGAAAGCGAATGTTTTGCTAATGTTTTGATCGTGTTCCAGTCAGAAACACACAAAGAAAGGATCTGAGGTAAAATACTCACAGACGCGTGATCCGCGCAGGCAGACGCTCCACGATCCTGCCGTGTTTTAATCCACTACAGTCCGCTAAAACCCCCATACAGGAGCACCCAGACGGACACGGCTCCGGTTCCGATCGATCCGGTTCTCCGTGAACCGCTTTAAATCCCGTAACGTGAAAGACTAGCAGCACGAAGCTCACAGCGCGAGCGGGCTGCGGCATTTTCACCCAGAGGAAAAAAAAACTAATAAAAAGTTCAGGAAATCGATCCGTAAAAGTTTTAAATCCGCACGAATGTGGAAGAGGGGAAAGTTCTTGGCGGGTCCGCGTCAAATGAATCTCCTTTTGGCGTTTAATATCATGGGTAAAAGCGCAGATATCATCGCCTCAGCAGCCGCTCCATCTCTGAGGAACTTTTTCCACCAGCATTCCGCGGCGCGCGCTCCAGTGGGCGGAGACATATGCTGCGTCCCAATTCGCCTACCTATACTATGCCCTAATAGTATGTACTCTTTTTGTGAAGAATAAATACATACTTTTGAGTATGTAGCAGAATAGTAAGCACGCTTTGGAACATACTACTTCGTCATAGCTGCGTCTTTAACGGACGCTCTGTTGCTTAGTTACGTGCATCCTGTCACAGTTTAAACTGCCCTGTCAATCATCTTGTCACAGTTAACATCATCCACATTTCGTTTAATTTGATTTCCTTCCGTATTGGAGAGAATTAAAGAAGCACATCGCGGGTCTTTCATGCCGAGAACTCTGCTCATGTGTTTGCATAATGATGCATTTCAAAGTTAATGACCAAAGGTATTGATTATTTATCACTTAAATCCATTTCTCTACCTGTCCGTTGGTCGCGCATATCCGCCATGTTTGGAGTTTTTTTTAACACTTTTTATGCGTGTTTGTAGTTCTAATCGAATCCCCGTCCACCGCGCAATGTGTTGTGGGTAATATTAGTCGTTAGAGTGTGCATCTATCTGCACTTCGAATTCTAACCGG
>JAFVLL020016316.1:0-20361 GCA_021397915.2 Tor tambroides
TAGGAAGTGAAGAACACGGGGCAGGTGAAGTGGAACGGCAGGTATAGAGCTGAAGGCCTTTGAAGCACAGCCGTAACTCAATCCTGAGGTTTAGACTGGAGCATAATAGCCGTCTATAATCCATTCAGCGCATGGAGTGAGTCCAGGCCCACCAGCGGATCCTCTTTAAACCACGGCGCCTCCTGAGAGTAACTTATCACCTTTAGCCTCTCACTGAAAGGGCCCTCTCTCTCTCTGCACCCTTTGTCTTTGTTGTCTAGTCTTTCTTTTCCTCTCAGAGAAACATACATTTTTCTGGTTCATTGCTTTTCAGGGAAGCCGGGGTGAAAACGGCACAGACATGGTTGAGGGACGATGGAAGTCTTTGTTCAGTCAGGTTATTTTTCTTTTTTCTTTTGGCTCATCACTCTGCTGACCTTTGGCCTCATCATAAACTCAATCTAAGCTGGTGAAGGATTTTTCACCAGCTTCTGTTGAACTTCAAATCCCGGCTGATGACAGTAATTATGTTGAAATATATTACTGAAGGTGGTGAATGTGGCTTTGATGGCTGTAGCGGTGATTAGCGGAGTAGCAGTGTGCTGACAGTCTGTCTAAAACCCTCTCTGGAGAATTTGTGTCTCTGAATTCAAACCCTTTAAAGCAAAGCTGCTAAAATATGGAGTAATACTTTATTTTAAGGACCAGTTCTCAGTATTAACTAGCTGCTTATTAGCATGCATATTACTAGCATATTGGCCGTTTATTAGTACTTATTAGGCGCACATATTAATGCCTTATTCTGCATAACCATATTCTAGATCCCTTGACCCTGCAACATACCTAAACTTAACAACTACCTTACTAACTATGAATAAGCTGCAGAAACTGTTAGAAAACTTTTAGTTAATAGTGAATATGTGTTATTTAAAGTTTAACCAAATATTGATATATATATATATATATATATATTCAAATTCATATTTATTTAATATTTTTCCAGGTATTTTTTGTGTTTTGTTTTGTCTCTTGTTTGTCATCCTAAATCTCCAATATAGATGAATTAAGTTGCTTAATTTTTAGCATTTTTATTTTATTTTTTTATTTTCATTTAATATTTTTTTTTTATGTTTTTTAATTTTTTTTGTCTTGTTTGTCATCATAGACCTCCAAAACAGATAAATTAAGTGACTTTATTATTTTTATTTTATTTGGGCAATTTTGTTTCATTCTCTAAGTAGTTTTTGTTTATTTCTGTTTCTTATTTTTCATACTAAATATCCAGTATAAATAAATTACATGGCTTTAACATTTTCAGCATTTTTTTTCCACTTCACGTGTGAAATTGTGTTACCATATGCTTCTTTGTTCTCCTGTCTTGTAAACATTCATAATATGCATATGTAGAGGACTAGATACTTCCACCTTCTGTAGACGAGCAGATTTAGCTTTTACAATAATAAAACTGTACAGTGACACCCACAGGACTAATTTCTAGTGCATTACAATCATGCGTAGACGTTGTGGTTTAGTTTAGCCATAAACAGAGATCATAATAATCATAAAAATTGATCTTAAAAATTATAAAAATACTGTAGGACTTTAATTGCGGAAAAAAAACTGGACCAAAAACCACATTTTAGCACCTTACTGAGTAAAATAATTATACAAATTAGGTAGGCCAAACATGCACACCAAATAAATGCTGATTGCAATTTGCTTTCCTTGCATGCATGGGTAAACAGCAATGCAATGCAATGAAATTAAATTATGGTTGTTTTATTTACACATCATCTCTGTTCCATATATTTTCCTGCCAGAAGCACTTTACAGATTAAACTGGAATGCAGTGCTAAACTAACAGGGCCAAAAGGTCCCGTCTGGACACAGGGGACAGCAGTACGAACACGTTTATCGTGCCGTCCACTGCTGTTTGCTCAAGTGACAACTGCATCCTGTCTGAAAAGTGTCGCTCTCGTTTTCAGACCTCTGCATCCGAAGCAGACTGCAGTCTGGCTCGTATCGCACGCTTATCACCCGCCTCAAACACGCCAAACACTGGCTGAAGTTCAGACATTTGCACGCTACAGCACAGTGCAGAATTTCCCTTTCAGAGGAAGAGTGCATTGGATACGGCAAGGTATATCTGAGTTTGGAATGAGATAACTTGCATTCTCTAGCAGACTGTTTATGCACTTAAAGAGATAGTTCACCAAAAAAGAATTATTTAATCACCCTCACACTTAGTTTTTCTCAGAAAAATCTTAAAATCTTATTCTTAAAATTTTGCTGTTGCATTTCCCAGAAAAAATTGTTTTGGAACAACAAGAAGGTGAGTATATGATGACAGAATTTTTATTTTCACTATTCCTTTTTTCTTCGTTATCTTGCACATTGTTGAGATAACGATGGATTGCATTGAATGAAGGATGAAAAGATAGATGCATGAAACACGCTGCCCTCATCCTCTCAGTTTATCTTGGCGCTTTGTTTGTTATTTTAGCCTCGATGTTTCATGTCGGAATTTTTGTGTCCTTTTGTCACAAGCAGAGATTCTACAAGAATCAAAACAAACAGCTTTCAGAGGCTCTTTTGAGGAGCAGGGATGTGCGCTCGTGAGCGATGGGCGCTGGGCTGCAGAAGGACGCTCTCATTAGAGGTGACTAGTGGGGAAGCGGGTGGCTGCTGGTGTTAGTTCAGGGTCAACTCATCTATTCATACAAGTTTCTGGGTACACAGAACATGTCCAGAGCTCTACACACAACATGTACACACAACATGTCCAGAGCTCTCACACATGAAGATCCACTAAAACACACACACAAACAAACTGCTCCGAGTATCACATTTGATCAAAAAGCATTACAGCAGCAGAAAAGATTAAAAGATAAAAGAAAAGATAAAATGTTTTTTAAAAAAAGTATCACAGTTTCCACAAAAGTATTAGCACAGAGATACACTACACAGCTTCAAGTCAACACGAAAAATTATTTCTGGTCTTATGCACAATTTATTGTCATTCTGAAGAACAATTCTTATAAATAAGTATAACTTAATAAGTATAACTACTGACTTTATTTTCTGAATTATTTCATCAAGTCCTCTCATTTTAACCACCTGGTTATGTAAGAATCATTAGCCAGGGGTCATTTACTGTACATATAAATCTCAGGTGTAGTATCAAAAACAGCCTACTACTGTACATAAAAGAAAAAAAATGCAATGAAAAAAATAATTATGACTTTTTTTGTTTGTTTGTTTGTTTTGCAAGACTAGGTGTGAAATTTAAATTTAGGTGCGGTCATCAAATTTTGACAAATTTATGTTAAATTACAGACTATATATTCATTATACAGTTACTGTTTAAAAATATGTATTAAACATTTCATTTTTATATCTGCTAGTGACATTTTAATGTGCTAATCTGTATTATTTTATAGGTAGAAACTATGAGTTCCTGTGGCTTTAAATGGTGTCATAGATTCCTGGCACTTGACAAAATGCAAATACGTCAAGGTTATTAATTTGTGGCCTGGAATTCCAGTAGGGTAAGATGCCATGTACATGTTACACCCCTCCTATAAACTACTGTACTGCATTGTAGAAATTCCTTTGACGAACATGATGATGGTGAGCGCATTGAAAAAGGCCCTCAAACAATTGTGGCACAGACGCAAACAACTGTGGACGGCAGACGACAGGATGTTAGTGCAGACACTGCCAGCATGCTTCCTCAAACAACACATGCATACAGACACTGACTGACAAAAACCACACAGGAGAAGAACTGGGCAGTCTGAAAAAAAAAAAAAAAATCATTTTAATATTTTATTTTATTTTATTTTTCGCACTGCTGGCATTTTACCCTTAAATAAGATTGAATTATTTAATTTAAATATTAATCTGATTTAATTACTTAACTAATTTAGAATTGTAACTTATCTAGTTGATAAAAGATAATAAAACTGTATTTTTTATTGTATTTTGGTTTATTTAATTCCTTTTTTTTTTTTTGGCTATTGCCATTTTATTGCCTTTAATTAAATTATTTAACTTAGACATTAAGTTTAATTACTTAGCTAAATTTTAATTTAAAATCAGCTGGATAATAAAAGATTCTTAAATAAAGTTTTGTAAATATATACCCTTTGTGCACTTAAATTATTTCTCAAAAGTCAATTGTCATTTTGATTTAATTTTTTTATATGATTTTATTTTACTTTATTTTATCAGTGGCATTTTACCCTTAAATTAGAATAAATTATTTAATATTATTATTAATTATATAACTAAATTATTATTATAAATCACCTAGCTAGTTAATAAACACCTGAATGGTTGCAGGTGTGTTGGACATATTTCAAATAAAATCCCTCACACCGCCATAGCTTGCTAGAAATCTAATATTTTTTGGCACAGCAGTAAATATTTGGTTATGCGGACTTCTTGAGGTATTTCACATTGTTAGTCGCGTATATCTTGAATTTCTTTCCCCATATTGAATTTCTTGCAAGTTGCAACAGGGCAACTTTTCTTTAAACCTTATTTTGTCTTATTCAAACCTTGAATGCACAGTGTGGTCAAGGTCTGTGGAGTGAATCATTGCTGTGTGGTGACCTCTGTGGCTCCAGCCTCCCAGATTTCCATGGCAGAGCATGGGCACAGCTTTGGGAATTCCCTGCTGACTGTCTGTATGAGAGACAAAGACACCCACAGCTGCAGCAAGCACAAAAACACTCTGGGCGTCCCCTTCTCAGGCCTGATATCAGACAGACAGAGACTGTATGGACAGATGGAATAGGTACACTTGAAAACAACCACATCAAATCTATGCATGTAATGTAAAGATAATATTTCTTTTCAACAGAGCAGATGTGCTGTTCATGCAATACTTACAATAGTATTTGAATAGTGAATCACTATGTTTGTATTTTGCTGCAAGCTTTACTGCAACAATTACCGTATTCATATTCATTATATCATTTGGCACTGTTGACTTTTAATAACTACACAAACAAAATGTTATTTACAAAGCAAATATTCTGCTGTTTTACAATGCTTGGGGTCTTTTTTTTTTATTACATGGATTAAAAGTGGCGGAAAAGACATTAATAATGTTACAAAAGATTTCTATTTCAAATAAATGCTGTTCTTTAGTACTTTCTATTCATCAAAGAATCCAAATACAAAATAATAAGAATAGATATAATTTTTTAACAAAAATGAGAAGAAAAGTTTCTGATGTATCAAATCAGCATATTAGAATGATTTCTGAAGGATCATGTGACACTGAAGTAATGATGCTGAAAATTTGGCTTTGCATCACAAGAATAAATTACATTTACATTATATTCAATTAGAAAACAGTTATTTTAAATTGAAATAATATTTCACAATTTTACTGTTTTTGATCAAATAAATGCAGCTTTGGTGAGCATAAGAGACTTCTTTCAAAAACATACAATTGTACCAACCCCAAACTTGTGAACAGTGCAATTCATATTGTTTTTCCAAAGCAGTTGGTTTGCTATTCATTTCAACTCATTAGGTTTTACATTGTGCAATAATTCAGCCAAACGCAATAACAGTTGGGAATGTGAGCTATTTCTCTCTGAAAACGAGTGTGGCATAACTGACAGACAGGTATTTTGTATGTTTTCCATCCTCTTGGCCCCTGCTTTGACCTGTTTCACACCGCGAGACACACGTCTGCCGGAGAGATGGATTCAGGGCAGTGACATCAGTATCTGTATGAAAACATCCCAGTGTGAGTCCAGACAGCCTGCTTTCCTTCACCGCACACTATCACACACACCTCACAGACTCATTTGTTGTTAACTTTAGTTATACTAACCTCTCTATTCTAAAAAAAGAAAAAAAGAAGTCTTTTAGATTTTAGAAATTTTATTAATTAATAATAATTTGAATTTTTATATAATAATTTTTTTTTTTTTTTAATTTTATTTGTTGTGACATGTTTTTTATAACCTTGCAAAAAAGTCTCAGTTTGATTTTTATTTGTGTCATTGTCAGACAAAACACCATTTCTTATGGGTTTCTTCACATCTGACATTTTAAAACTTTTTTCTAGGATTGTTGTTATGTCACTCTCTCCCATCATCATTCGGGCAAATGCCAGTGTTGCATTTGAAATATTATGGAACAAGTTGCTGTGTTTGTCCTACAATCACGTATAACTTCATTTTAGAGCCTGAGGTCGTTCAAGAAGCTGATGGTTGCCATAGTACTGAGTGATGTCATCATGTGTTCTTAACGTTTCATTACGTCTGTTTTCCAGTCAAGTGTTTAGTTTCCCAAATTACCAATTGTGAGTGACACTATTTCTGTAAGAATGAATGGATTCATATCTTGTTTACCAGAGTAATGGTAATAATTTTAATTCCATAAAGAAATTACCAGAAAATACAAGAAACGGATCAAATATGCATTTTCCCAATGGGTGCATGTAAATTCAAACAAATCAAATAAGTGTCCTAATTATGATTTCTGAACTCCTCAGTGCATGGGAACTACCTATAAAGTTTTGAAGGCAGATTATAACAATGCTGAAATGAGATATTAGAAAATAAACCTTAAACATTTAAGAAATGTTCTGTTTAATAATTTAACATCCACTACGAAAGTCAGTTATCTAGTGTATATATAATTGATTTTTTATAGAGAAATGTGTTGATTTCAATAGGTCTGTCAAAATGAAATTCATTTAATTTAATTTAATTTAATTTTAATTTAATTTTAATTTAATTTTTATTTTATTGTGTTACAGTTGGCATTTTACTCTTAAATTCAATGATTAAAGATTCAATTATTTAATTTAAATAATTAATTAAATTCATTTAACTAAATTTTCATTATTTTAAACCACCATTGTATTTATTCATTTATTTATTTATTTTGGTGCTGTTGGTCTTTTACCCTTAAATTAGATTAAATTATTATAATTAATTTGTTATAGATTAATATATTTAAATATTAATGTTATTGTTTAACAAAATTATCATTTTAAACCACCTGACTGATAAAGGATTCTAAATAAAGGAACAGATAAAGGACTGATAAAGGAACTGTTTAGTAAACACACTTTGCAAACCTGAATAGTGGCAGGTGTTGGACAAATGGCTTGCTAGAAATCTAATCTTTATTGGCACAGCAGTATTTATTTTGCTCATGAGACATGTGTCAGTGTCTGAAGAAGTCACGTTTCTTTTTCAATATTGGATTTGTTGCAAGTTGCGACAGTGTTCTAAAAATTTCTACAACTGTTTTTTCATTATACCTTGTTTGTCTTATTTAAACTGCATAATTAAGTAGGCCTATTTTTAGTATAAACATTTTTTTTATAGAGAGACCTAGAGATTTCATTGGATGGAAGTCTATCTGAATGACATTCAAGCAGTTCACACATTAACTACTGATTGGATTTCTCAATAGCAGTTGCAGTTTTTCATAGAGATGTGGCTTCAAATGATTCGTATTTTCCCAAGGGCTCTCTGAATAGCTTGAAACTCTCTGAATTGCCCCAATAAAAGCTGGTGTTTAGTGTTTTGACATAAATCATGTTGAGTGCATGAGAAGCCGAAGGGGAAGAGGTCAAGTCATTACGCCTAAATGTTATAAAAAGAGCAGGTGGCTATAACAGCGTTTTCTCAGTGAATCTCGTCTGAAACACTGTGGAAACATGCACTGATTGATCACCAGTGACTAAATCATTTCTGGAAACATTATGCATTTATTTGTGTTTTTATTCTGTAACCTCTGCCAGAACATTCTGTGGTGTGATGCTGATGTTTTAGTGTCATAAGATAATAGAGGAAAGATAATAGCTCTGTTCTTTCTGTCTGTCCTCTTATGTAGGAAAGTTGAGCATAACGGAAACGGAGCCAGAGCACCGGCTGTCCATATTATGTCTGAAATGACATGTTGATGGGTTACGCTGACACTGAAACCCCATTCACAAAAACTGGCACCTCGGGGTCTGAGATTGGCTCAGTGCTATGAATTTAAACCCACATGCTCAAAAATTTGGGTCATGTTTTTGAAAGCAGTCTCTTATGCCCACCAAGTCTACATTTGTGTGATATAAAAATACAGTAAAAACAGTATAAGTGTGAGATATTATTGCAATTCAAAATAACTGTTTTCTAATTTAATATATTTTAAAATGTAATTTATTCCTGTGATGCAAAGCTGAATTTTCAGCCTCATTACTCCAGTCTTCAGTGTCACATGATCCTTCAGAAATCAATCTAATATGCTGATTTACTGCTGAAAAAACTTCTCTTATCAATGTTGAAAAATATTTGTGCTACTTAATATTTTTTGTGGAAATCATGATACATGTCAATGTTGTACTTGAGTAAATCAGGTTGTGCTACTTAACATGAGTACTCAGACAAGTACTCTAAGACACCTTGAGGGAAATTTCCTTTTGATATTTTTCTTCAAAGTGCCTGACCAAAACAATGATGTGAAGATGTCTAATTGCTTGAAATAGAGTATTCAGTGCAATTTTGTTGAAAATGAGGTCAGTGAATTTCAGCATAGAGGAGGAACTCTTCCCCCAGGATAGTATTTCCCGTCTTATTTGTTTTTGTTCAGTCTATTAGCGTGGTATGTGATGTCAAGTAGGCTTCAGTTACAGTACATGAGAGTGAGGGGAGTATGAACAAAAAAAAACATGAAAGAATGTGTGTCCTCAGCTTAACAGAACACCATTAGTGCTGTCAGGAGCCTCCACAAAAAACAGTGTCTTGTTTTGTGGTATTAATGTGGTATTCCAGGGGGGAAATCTTTTTTCCAACAGAGCTTCGTCTGTCTGGATTGTTTAAATTGTAAATAAGATGACTTACATGACTTACATGACTTTTATACATCAATTGTACTTAAACATATAAACAAATACACATATTAGACCTAGACGTAAGGTCAAAGGTCATATACACTTATATTCAAAAATCTAGCATCGGTAAGTAAAAAAAAAAAAAAAAAAAATTTTAAAAGAAGTCAAAAATACAGTGAAACTTGTAATATTGTGAAGTATTGTTACATAAGTATTACTGTGATTTTCAGCATCATTACTCCAATCTTCAGAGTCACATGATCCTTCAGAAATCATTCTAATTTGCTGCTCAAGAAACATTTCTTATTATTATCAATTTTGAAAACAGTTAATAATTATTTGGAAAAAAGTGATGCATTATTTAGGATTCTTTGAACAGAATTTATTTAAAAACAAATTCTTTTTTAACATTATAAATGTCTTCACTGACACTTTTGATCAATTTAATGCATCTTTGCTTTGCTTTTTTCTTTTCCTTCCCTTCTTTCTTTCTTTAAATGAAAGACATTTGATATTACAGCAGATTTGAACTCATTAGCACAGCTCTTACATTTTTGGTGGCATAAAATTGTTTTACATTTCAACAGGAATTCACCAGAACGGTATCCTTCTAATGGAAGACAAGATTTGGAATAGGCGTTCCTTCTCATAACCAGACTACCTAAACAGAGATGGTTCAGCCAAAGGAGATATTTCTACTCACCTGGAAAAAGGTAAAAGGCGTTGTCTGGCATGTGGCGGCAGGGGACCCTAGTACCCAGAGGCCTTTGTGTTTCGTGCCCGGATGCTTTGATGATGCTTTGATGATGCAGCATGCTGGAATGCACTCGGAGCACTTTTCTATTTTCAGTATGTCGTTAGCATGTGGGTTTTGCCTGCAGCACCTATATGTGGTGTTTTATCTTTTGGGTGTATAAATGTCAAGTGCAAGGGAATACAGTATTATCTGAAAGACTAGATGAGTTCATGACCGCAGTTCATTCGCACGCACCCTTTTTGTATTGCAGAATATTACTCGAAACACTCGTGTGACGTATTCTGTTACAAGATGTTTTTAGTAATGAAGTACTTGAATAATAACTTATCATCAGGTTTATTCCACATTTTGTGAATTGAAAGCTGTAGGTTTGTACCTGTTTTTCTTTAGAAATCATTTTAATCTGCTGATTTGGTGTTAAAGAAGCATGGTTACACTTTATTTTACAGTATGTGTACTTCAAGTGTACTTACTTAGGAAAGCACTAGGTAGTATGAGGTAACTAAGCTTAAGGTTAGGTTTAGGTGCAGGTGCAGGCTTAGTACCTGGTTATTTTGTAATTGCTATCAGTATATACTATGTACACAGGGAACATGACTGTAAAATAAAGCGCTACCAGAAACATTTATTATTACAATGAATGCTGAACAGTTGATATTTTTGTGGAAACTGCTTTTTCAGGATTCTTTGATGAATTGTTCAAAGGAACAGCATTTATTTGAAAAAAATAAATAAAAATAAATAAATAAATTATATATATATATTAGTGCTGTCAATCGATTAAAAAAAATTAACTAATTAATCGCACATTTTTCTAAAATTAATCGCGATTAATCGCGATTAATTCCACCTAACATTAAAGTTTTTAAATATACTTTTATATTGCAATAATTTTGCATTCAATCCTCAAATGTACAATGTACAAACAACATAAAGACAGTATATTTTTAATATTTCTTTAATGGCATCTTGTTTTATGAATGAAGGCCAGCATCACTGATATCAATACTACTGATGTCTCTAAAAAATAGTTTTTTCCCCTGAATATTTAACCATTGACTGTAGCTATTCAGCATTACAGTATAATTGAGAGCTATCAATTTTAACATTTATTAGACTTAACTTCTAATTTAAGTGAACTTAAAACAATCTTCACATGAACCCATTATAATAAATGACATATTTACCTACCTGTGCCCTTCTGCAGAAATATACAGAAAATGAATACTTACCAAACACTAAATTCTAAATTAAATATATTAACCCCTTAAAGCTATAAAAGTTATTGATTTCCTCTTTTTTCTTTTGTTCTTGGATTAATAGACATCACAGCAGCTGGTTATTAGCTTATTTGCCTGCTATAGCTTTAAAAGCTGCTGCTGAACGTGACGCGGATCTGACATGCAACTCTCTTTACCTTTTCTGACTCACTTCAGGTCTTAAAGTCTCTACTAATGAGCGGACGAGTTAAATCGGGTGTTTTAGATGAGGGAGACGGTGCCTCAGGACAGTTTTTAAAACCATTTCAGAGACATGTTCTTAAATGTGGCGCATATATAACATATTGCATGCATGCACGCAGTTTAAAGGCAGCTTTAATCGCCTTTTTGGTAACGTCATGCCTTAACTGACGGCATAACTAGGACATTGCATGCACGTAGTTTCTTTCACTGTTTGATATGAAATGATACAGGCTACAGTGCGCGCCGGCACCTTTGTGCGTGTATTTGAAGAGCGCGCGCTATGAGCACAGTATCTTTTCCGCGCCTGTTTGACTCGCGCCTGGCGCGGAGGTGGCGTTAGAGCGCGCGTCTGAAACGTCTCCCGTTTGATTTGGTCATAAAGACGTTCTGCATCTAAATAAACGCAATCCTTTTCAAGAAAAAAGAGACGGAGGCAGCAGTTGTGAATCGGGTGGCCAACCCAAGCCCCGCCCCTGCGTTAATTGCGTTAAAAAATTTAAACGCGTTAATCTGAAAAAAATTAATCGCATGCGTTAACGCGCTAATTTTGACACCACTAATATATATATATATATAGGAAAAACCATGCATTAAGAGCCAGTTTAAACATATTTAATGTGAAATATCTTATTCAGGTCAGTACTAAATAAACAATAACATGCATTTTGTATGATCTCTCTTATTTTGGTAAAATAATTAACATTTTGCAGATTCTGAAAGGTGTATGTAAAGTTTTGACTTTAACTGTATATATATATATATATACACACACTGTTTTATCAATTTTATGCCAGTTTTTGTGAACTGAAAGCTGTAGGTTTATACTTGTTTTTCACCATCTGCAAGTGAAATATGAAACATACACTGTTTTATTCTGGTAAAATAGGCAGTGTAACTTTCCATTTCTGCTTCTGGGTACAAACACATGATGTTCTCCTATCTGGCACTGTCAACAGACTCTGTAAGATGGGATCTGATCTGAAAATAACTGTTGTTATGCATGTTATATCAAGTCTCCTTGGCGCTGAATGATTTTTCCTCTGTTAGGGATATACTGTAATATACTAGTTAAATGAATTAGAGTCATGTTAAATGCAAGAAGCTTGTAATGGAAATATGTAAGTGAAAATGGCAAATTTACTATTTAGTAATTTGTATAAAACACAGTATTATAATTATTCTCTGATATGTCTGATGTGACATTGTGTGCAAGAAGTCAGTCTCTTCATCTCTCAGTATCCTTTAGAGTTTTGCAAGAACCTTACATGGATAGTATTGTTTCAAATTTTGCAAACACTAGTAATTAATACTGTCAATGCTTTTCTAAAATGTTGATGGAGAATAAATAGTCAATAGTCTAGATTGTGATACTTTCTAATTTATAGATGGCTTGAAAGTTTCTGCCATCTACTGTGCTAAATTTTGATGTTAGACAAGCACAGTAAGCAAAGTGTGTACATCTGAGCTCATTAGATATTCGCAAATTGCTGTCTGTCAAAAAAGAATTCTGAGAATGTTTTGGGGATCTTCCATAATAGCTTTCAGAGGTTGTTTTGTTGCTGATGGAGATGACTGGAGGCGTAGAGGGTGTGTGTGTCTGAGTTGTGTGTTTACCACAGAGAAAGCTGGATTAGGATGAAAAGACAGTGTGCTGAATGAAGCCTATGCCGATTCTTGTAAATGACCTTGTGAAATGAAAGCTCTGTTTCAAATGTCAAATTCTGAGGCCAGTTAATATATTCAAATTAACGCTGTTCTTTTGACCTTTCTATTAAAAAAAAAAAAAAAAAAAAATTAAACATTAAACGGTACAATTGTTTTGATCATTGAAAATTATAAAAGAAAAAAATGTTCTTGAGCAGAAAATCTGCATATTAAAATGATTTCTTAAGGATCATGTGCCACTGAAGACTGGAATAATGATGCTGAAAATTCAGCTTTGCCATCGCAGAAATAAATTACATTTTTAAATATATTCTTATAGAAAACAACTCATTTGAATTGTAACAATATTTCACAATATTACAGTTTTTACTGTATTTTTGATCAAACAAATGCAGCCGTGGTGAGCATAAATAAGGGTTTTATATAATGTCTCACAATAGATGTTGTTAGCTTGTTGCTAAGCTTCTAATAACCATAAAAGTACACAAATATTGTGTAAAATAATTACATTTTGACATTTTCATTCAGTACTGAATGAAACTGTCATTTCTTTCACCTTTCTGCCTACCTGAAATTGAAATTTGCTCACATTGTTTATTGCACTACATTCTGGAAATGTCAAATTCATGCAGAATACATGCAGAGCTGCCTTAAAATTTGGCCCAAGCAGTGTAGCAGGGTACAGTTTTCCAAGTTAGTGAGCATATGCTGCCTACAAAGTTTTGCAACAGAGCCAATGTGTCATCACTCTCCACCAGGTGGATGGTCGACCGCAGACATATTAGTGAGACAACACACCTGTGGAAATTGCACTCCCATGACACATTTATTTATCGAGGAGAATCTCTGGCCCATCTAAAGAATAATTAGAACTTTTATGAGTGTAAAAGACAGCCTAGATCATTTAAAACACTGATCAGCACCCATTCAACAAGCCCTGAGCCCATCAATCAACTCTCATAACGAGCGCCTCGTTCGGAGATGATGAGTGAAGGGTTTCAGCTGGAACAGCCATCAGCCTCAAAATCACAGTCCCGGGATGCCCTAGGAATTTATGTTTGCGTCAATGTTTTGTGTTATTATATAGCATGGTGTGTGTGTAAGGTGGATGCATTGTTTGCATATGTGTGTGTGTGTGTGAGTGTGTAGGCAACTGAGGGCGGTGACCCCGGCAGCACGCGGAGACGTCAGAAGCCCAAGGCGTGTCCGCCCCTCCCTGAGTATCTTCCATTGTTTGCTCAATGCCTGTCGGTTCGAGGAGATTCCTTGTGCCATAATGGGCTATTATTTGTGCTCAAGCTCTATTCAAGCCATAATGACTTACGCCAGTTTTCCCGGCCCCTGGAGACCTGCATGCATAAAGTGCACAGCTCAGGAGGAGAGATAGCCTTTGTGTTCGACTTTTACAGGCTGATCCAAGAATATTTCTTTCTCTCTCTTTCTTCTCCCTTCTACACGTATGGACAAAGACAGGCTAAAATTCACCAATCAAAAGGATCTATTGGAAAGTCCCTGCAGGGTGTATTTTCTTATGTGTCTTTTCTAAAGCTCCTGTAAAGCAGGAATGCAGTGTAGGTGGAGTCTTATTAGTTCTTTAATAAAACATTAGGGATATAATAAACTTTTTGGATGTTTGTAAGTGTAAATTAAAACCAATTTAATTAATTGCATATAAGATAACTTTAGAGCATGTAACACTGTTGTATATCATTTATATGCATACATTTAATAATAAATTAACAATAATATAATATTATTTATTTAATTATTTATTTTTTTATTTTATACATTATTTGACTGGCTAATAGTCAGAATTGGAGTTCAGACAAAAACATCCAAGACTCAAATCTACCAAGACCTCACACCTGGAGCCAGACAAAGACCTTTTGGTTCAAGGATGATGCTGTCAATGGAAATTATGTTTCACTTTATTTTCAGTGCTTCCAGTTTTTCCATATTTTTTTTTTCATAAGTGCTACTTTTGGAGAACATTTTACAAACTATTTCAACTCATCTATTTAATTAAAAGTGAAAATTGTTTCAAAGTAAATCCTAAACCATTTAAAATTTGAAGGTCTAATCTTTTTGCTGGGTAATTTTTACATAGTGATCAATTTCCATTTTTGTGTTTTAGTATGATTCACTTTCCTCTTAAGATGACACTCATTGTTTTGGTTTATAACTGTATCATGGATGAAGACTAGTGCAATTTGCTTCACCTTTCATCTCTCATGTGCCCATTTCAGCACACACATAAACCATCTGACCTGTGTTCATTAAAATCTTTCTTTCTGCACCTGGTTAAACTCTATTGTAGGTGGTAAGGCTTTCAGTGAAGTACGTCTTTCTAGCGCTTTAAGACCATATTAAAACGAATGCACTGTTCTTCAACTGACTAATCCCTGTAATGTCTCTGAATGTTACTTGCTTTTTTTTTTGTGTTCCACTCATGCATGATTGTTTATGTGTTTGAAAAGGCTTGTTTATGCTTGATGAGGCATCCTTGGGCTCTCCAAAAGAAAAAAAAATTATATATATATGTTTAAATTATTAAATATTGTATATTAAAATTAAAATATATATATATATTTTTTAATATATTAATATATTATTGAAAGTGTTTACTGTTAGTCTTTTATAATTCTGTTCTATTAAAAATGTTGGAACAAATGAAATTATGCATTTCAGTGGGATGTAAAACAATAAACTGAAAAATTCACAAGCAACTGAAGTTGTTTAAATAATGCAAAATATTTATTATTACCTAACAATGTTTACCACATTAATGGCAATTAAATGTGATCATTTCATAGAAATAACATTGAGAAAAATCTTATTAGCCAATATGGCTAAAGATAAATATTTAACATAAATGTGAAAAATAGCAATTCCATTGATGCACTGATGCATTTGCAGAGCTTCATTGTTTTACAGTGAATAAAGTGAATGAGTCCAGTAACAAGATCCATGAAAGATTCTTTGGCTCGTAGTGGCTGGATGTTCAGTGTCCTCTGATGGGCGTCACACATCGCTTTAGGTTTCTGGAATCCCTGATTCCACAGTTAATTTAGTTGCAGCATATTCCTCCTGTGCAACAAGTATCTTCAATGCATAGTCTTTATATGCAATCAGTTTAATGTAAAGGTCCCACTTGGCTTGTCCGACTAGTTATCCCATGCACCAAAGGTCTAGTTCAGAAACGTTTAGGGTTGATAGAGGTTAGTCTTTATAATTTGAGGTTTGGTTTGTTTTAATCAACATCTTCCTTGGTTTTTCATCCCGTTGAGCTCCACAACTTCACACTGATGCCGACTCGCCTCTAGGGCGGAGACCACATGACAAACACCACAATCCAAGATGCTTGCATCTGCAGGTATTCCAACACACCTGATGACACCCAATGGCATGAATCCACAAGACGTGTGTGATGAATGAGCAGAGAGGAGCCTTTTATTCAGGTAAATCCTGTGGTGGATCAGCAAAGGGCAAAAGCTGAGCTTGATCTCTACGAGGTAGCGTTTTCGGACGTCCACGCTCGTGCCCTGTGGTGCCGCCTCACTTGCCATTTCTCCAGGAGAACATGGATCCTCTTGATAGCCCTCAACCTGGAGAGGATGTCACCAATCTGTTTTGTGTTTTTCACTCTATAGAAAAACAAAGCAATGAGGTTAATATCACAGCAAACACAGGTAGAACCCTTGACCTGATTTACCTGGCAAGTAGTAGTTGTAGTTGTGTGTATACATGAAAAAACAATACTAGTGCCCCCAAATTTGCATTTAAGACTCTTATTTACACTGTATCCAGCTAAACACATCGACAGTAAAATCCACTTTATACTACAGTCTTACTTTCAAAGTTAACATGCTTCTATCTGTTGTTATGAACATTAATGACAGGTAATTTGTCACAGCCACAAGAGACATCAATCTTACAGAGGCTTGTAATTAAAGCACCCAATCATTTCTTAAATGTATGCGAATGTGCTGCTATATTTTTTTAGTGTATGCGGTTTGTCTTACCGTTTAATCTTTGTCTGTTTGTCTGCCAGCTTGTGTTTGCATTGCTTCTCGGCACAGTCTTGGCCCTGGGCGGCATGGATTGCCTTGTCTGACGCTGTTTTATGCCTAAAAAAGAGAGTTCATATGAGACATGAGCAGTCAATTCCTGAACAAGTTTGATAAAAGTCTATAAATAGAACTAAAACCTGTTTCTGCAAGTTCGTCAATTCATGCAGTGACAGCTATTATGCCTTAGAGCATTACTGAGGTTCCCACACACAGCTCGTGATCGGGAAAACAAGTGTGTCCCAAATATTTTCTTAACCAGTAAGTCTTTTGACCTTGAAATTGGTTTTAAGATTAAAACTATCTGGCTTTGAACTATGATGACGCTCATGTTATTAGCATTCAGTGTGAGTACTTACGCATTGTTCGGCTGACAGAATGAAGAGCATGTTCTGTCTTGGCTATCTGCACATTTGCAGCGTGACTTGGGCACAACAGGTTCTGTTACTGAGCGCTTCTTACGTGGAGCGTTTCCAAGTCCATATGACACTGTTCGCCTGGGGGAAAGAAAAAATAATTAGAAAACAATGTTAGTCATGCCATCCTTCGATAATGATTTACAGATTTATTTATTTTCTTTTTAAGTCATGAAATATAATGACTTACTCTGGTGTGTTGACCCATATTATGTCCAGGTGGCAAAAGTAGACACACTCTTTATCCATAAAACTTGCACAGGAACACCTCTTAGTCCTGGAGTGTCGCACAGAGATTGATGTGCCTTGTGCTGTGCCATGACCCAAAGATGCTGGAGCAGCTAAAATCATAAAATTATGTTGAATTCATAAGGTTTTGCAACAAAGAATTCTACCTACAAACACGCACTGTGATTTTTTTCACTCTTAAGTTGCAAAACTGTTTGATGGACCGGAAAAGCTGGAATTTGTCATGCTCAATTAAAAATGACAGTGATGCTCATAATATAGTCTACAAGAATAATAATACTTTATCTTGCATGTGTTTATAGGTTGCTTAAGCAAGGTCATAAAGCACTACTCATACTTAATTACACCTGCACTTTTAGGTCTGTATTTCGACACATTACAGATTGTTTAATACTTAATATTAAACTTTAAAAAAAACTTTTAACAGTAATTAAGAAAACTATTTAAAAAGCACTCAAATAATCTTTAACACAAATATCGGATGTAAAGTAAGTACATACCCAAGTCAAAAATTCCAGATGACAGTATGGACAACACTGGGAAAACAATCCTCAAATCCATTTTATTTAATCTTATGCAAGTCCCTGATTCCGCACAAACTGTGATAATCCAACAAATTCGCAAACTGCTAAAAAGGTTCTGTTTTGCACTATTAAGCTGCAGTCTTCTCAATGCACTCATGCATCTTTCTGTAATCCAGAGCACACTCCTGTACAGGAGCGCTTATATACGCGCCTTCTCCGCCTCCCGCCTGCTCGTTCACGCGAACACAATGCTGTTTGTTAATAGTCACCGACAAGCAACGTGTGGAGCGAGATAAGAACTTTGTATTCCTGAGATTCCAGCGGGATGGAGACGCCGGGCGGCCGATTGGTGCCAAGTTTTTTTTTAATTTTTTTATGGTAAGTAAGGTGTCTTAACTGAGTACAGTTTTTATACAGGGCAGTAGAGGGCGCGCGAATACAGACCGCTCACACCTGAGACAACAAACGAGGTTTCTCTTCAGGAGTACTGTGAGTAATAAATGTAGGCTAGTGTTAATTGTATTCCACAATTTCTGTCTATTATATACAGTGTTGGGGAGTAACTAGTTACATGTAACGTAATTACGTAATTTAATTACAAAATAAATGTATCTCTAACCGGTTACTTAGAAAAAATGTGTGGGCCTAGTTAAATTACAGTTACTTATGAAAATGTTAACGATTACAAACGGGGTTACATATAAATATTTTCACTCATTTCTTTTCCAAATGGCATTGACCGCTCTAAAATAGGAGGCACCAATGTTTCAGGAGTTTAGGATACAGACACGTTTATTCGATAGCTGTTTTAGTTCCGATTTAGTATTATGTAGGCCTATATGCTTTATTTTCCTGTTTCCTGTCATAGCTATGCAAAGATTTGACTTCAAAAACAGTAGCTATTAAACGATTCCTTCTGATTTTAAATCTGTATTTAACCTCTGAATGATCTCAGAGTAGATAGTTTGTGGTGGCAGTTCTTTAAAAATAAACTATTATAATCTTAATTCAAATAATGGGGGATTCTGAAAATCTGACAGTAATCAGTGTTGAGTGCTACTGTAAAGTTAACCCTGCCTGGTTCAAAGGTTTGAAAATGATCAGTTGAAAACCTTTGTTAGAAATTTAGAAAAGTAATCAAAAAGTAGCTGATCAAATGTAATCTGTTACATTAATAAAGTAATTGAAATGGTTACACTACTAATTACATTTTAAATAAGACAACTTGTAATCTGTAATCTATTACATTTCCAAAGTAACTTTCCCAACAACACTGATTATATATTTATATAGTGTAGACTGGAGATAGTTAAGTTTCACAGTGTAGGTAAATTGAAATGACATGTTTTGTTTAGGCGTGAAGAACTTTAAAATTTTGGCTACGAAAAACTATTGAACATATTCATCCATATTGCCCAGTAAAGTTCATTGAAGTTAACTGGAGCGCTCAATATGGGGTAAATTGTCACAGATTAAGCTGCTATTAAACAGAATAGGCTTTTTAGCACAATTTGTTAATCGATTAGTTTGTAGTTGTAATTTATTTAGATTCAGAGAGTAATTTCGAATCATTTTGGTGTGTATGAATCATTGCAGACTAAAGTATATTAAGCAATACTAGCAGCAGTTTAGAAACTTTAGCCTCTAGCTCTGTCCCTGCCCAATGGAAAACTCAGTTAATGGAAACTCAGGCCAGTTTACTCTCACAATTGGCTACCCTCCACCCGCTCCAAAAATGTATTAAATATTACAGCGCGAAGATTCCATACGTGTAGCCTGTTCATGCTTGTTGAATCTAAGACAGAGAATTAGGACAACAATAAAAGCCATCTATTAAGATCAGCTGAATATGGATGCTGCATTAAGGACAATTATGGAAATATGCAGTTCTGTTTTTCAGTCTTGCTCTCCTCAGGCAAGGGTGGCATGACTGCATTAATATTTTTCAAATATTTTGACATCGTACTCATACACAAGGCTAAGCCTCACCTGTACATACAGGTCCTAATGATGAAACTTTTTTTTTTTTTCCTCTACAAAATAGAACTGATGCAAACATGCATTGACATTTGCCAATGACAGAAAAAAGATTTGTTTAGAATGAGGTGGAAAGTTTGAAATTCATACACAATCTACATTATGGTCAAATCTAGGAATGTTGTTTCCATTGCAGAATAGTTTAGTGTTCACTAGTGAGTTTTAATGTTCTACTCTCACTTTGGCTAAATTCATCAGGTTTGGATGGACTGAATGTTCAGAGCTGTTTTCAGAGAGTCTCACCCACTCTCATGCTCTGCTGTGGGCTGGGTAACTAAGCAACATCCTCCCCCACCCTACCTTCCTGCATGATGTGCCCTGCACTCCTCTGTATGCAATAACAC
>JAFVLL020016319.1:0-10681 GCA_021397915.2 Tor tambroides
TAGCAGGGGAAAGGTGGAGTGCTGAGATTTGGCTGCTGTTGCGTTAACACCTGTGTTGCGATCCTGCCAAAAACCCTTCACTGCTGACACACGGCACCGAGTGCCCACCATCACAACAGCGAGCTTTCCATCCCTTCCTCTCTTTCCTGATAATCGTGTGGTCGGAGCCAGACACCAGAATGTCTGCTTAAACTAAGAATCGCCTCCCTCAAAATGGAGATTCTTTTCCACCAGCTTTTTGCGGTGAGAGGGGGAACATTTTCTACCCGCATATCCCTTATGCTGTGTAGGATTTACTCAGCGGGGTTCTGCGGCAGTAGACATTGGCTCTTTGTCAGATGAGCTCTTTGTCAACACACACACACCCCAAAGCCGCTCATTCAAATGGCGACCTCTGCCGCCCTCGGAAGACAATGCCGCTTCCTCGCTGCGAGCCGGGGAAGAGGAGGTGTCCGTCGGAGCATAATGGTCTTCAAAGTGCGCAGTCTCGTCCTCAGAGCGGCCAAACAGCGCTGGAGCATTAAACGTGCAAAGGCTCTGAAGAGGGTGTACAGACTGCTCGTTTGTTTAAATTTCTTGTCATGTCTTGTGCACCACCGGTCGCTGGAGAGTTTGGGTGGAGGGAGGGCGGTCCTGAGGGGAGGATAAACAACCTCGGCGCTCAATAAATAAAAAAAATCCTAGGGAAAAGAGAATAAGCCTCTTCTCATTCAGTTCTGCCACAAAGCCCCCCCTCTTGTGCTCGCCTTATTGGCCGGTCCTGCTTGACTATTGCTTTCAGAGGTGCAGATCTATTACATCTTAGTGGACAAAAGATGATGAAGAGTCTGGATTAGGACGCACTGCGGTGTGTGAGGAGGCCTTGAAGCACACTGAGCTCTTTGTTAGGAGAGTGGATCTGTCCCAGAATGCACAGCTGCGTTCAGACCAGGAGGCCTTGGGTTACCGGCTGGGTTCTTGCAGGGCTGTGCAGATGCACCAAGTCAAAGGGCAGGAGGAGTTGGAGCACTTGGCCGACTGAAAACGATATCCACTTTAAACTCAAAATACCACCCCTTGTCGAATACTGGTTGTAAATATGCCATAAATTGTATAAGGAATATGGTATATGATTCAGAAACGAGCAGAATCAGTTGAGGGATTAGTTTTTTGGTTCACATGCTCTCAAATGTTTATTATTATTATTATTATTAATTTTGTATTTTTCTAAATATTTTTCAGCAGGTTTTCAAGTGCTTCTGTCTGTTTAAAGAAATTCAAATTAGTCCAAATGATGTTCTTTTTTTCCACATAAATTAATTTTGACGTCCTTCAGAATGAAAAAAGAACACAGCGGTTTCAGAGTTTTTAGATGCAGTTTTAATATGAATATATACACAAGTAATAGTTGTTGTAAAATTATATTTTGAATTTATGATATATTAAATATACTAAGTATTGCTGTCAATCGATTGAAAAATAAATAATCACACTTTTTTCTGAAATTAATTTAATTAATTTCAGAAAAAGGTGTGATTAATTATATATTTAAAAACATTAAAGTTTTTAAATATGTAAATATACTATATTCCTTATAGTATATATAAATAAATATATATATAAATATATAAATATACTATATTGCAATAATTTTACATTCAATCTTCAAATTAATGTAGAAACAACATACAGCATATTTTTTTATATTTGTTTAATGGCTTATTTTTTATGACAAAAGGCGAGTATCGCTGATACTACTGATGTCTCTGAAGTTCTTTTTTTCCTAATATTTAACCATTGACTATATGTAATGTTGACTATACTAATATTACAGTATAATTGAGAGCTATCAATTTTAACATTTAATGTTAAATTTAAGTGAACTTAAAACAATCTTTACATAAACCCATTATAATAAATGTCATATTTACCTGTGCCCTTCAGCAAGTAGGAAATATACAGAAATTGAATAAAAAGTTATCAAACACTAAATTCTAAATTAAATATAGATGAATCCTTAAAGCTACAAAACTTACTGGTTTCATCTTTGATTTCATCTTTTTTCTTTTGTTCTTTGATTATTATCACAGTAGCTGGGTTATTAGGTTATATAGAATTTTTTTTTTTGGATTTAAGTTTTCTATATTATCATTTAGTGGAATTATTTTTCTAGGTGGATAAACATACTTATGCTTATTTTGAATTCCTGCATGTGACGTTTTAGTGTGAATAGAGTATTATGATATTTATGTGATATTTATCTGATGATAACATGTCATGTTGAAGTATTATGGTTATGTTTTCAGAAGTGTGATTTAATTGATTTTTTTTTTTTCAGTGTTTATTTTTATTGCGAAAAATTACGTTTTTAAATATTGATTTTCCCTCTAGATTTTAATGTTGTAATATTTGTGATTTCTTCTCTTCAAACAGCACTTACAGAATCCGGCCAATTTCCAGACGGCTGCCACAGAGCTATTGGACTGGTGTGGAGACCCACGAGCCTTCCAGCGGCCATTTGAGCAAAGCCTTATGGGATGCTTGACGGTAAGACAGCAGCTGCTCAAGTCTTGTCCTCATGTCAGGGGCCAGTGACGAAGGTTAAAGCAACAGTCACGCTTCACGTGTCCCTCTACCCACCCACTGATCTCTCTCTCTCTCTGTTTCTTTTCTTCCCTCCTGTAACCTCTGCCTGAGACTGGTGTTTAAGGTTTTTTTTGGATCTTAAAATGCCGCCTTCTATCTCACCATGCAGAATCAGGTATAATTAAACCATTAGTAAGCTGCATTTTTCACATTCAATTTTGTTTGGTGATGCTAGTGGTGCTGAACATACAGTAGGTCCCCCATCCCACATTCTCCATGACAGTCATTGATTATGGCATATTGCCAGTGTTTAGCACCTTCAGTCTGGTTCAGGTCTCCAGTCCAGGTGCTTTTCGTGGGCACACAGACATTTCCCATTGATTTCCACTGGACTTATTTCAGCTCCACTCCCACTCTGTGATCTGAATTCCTCATATATTGATTTACTGGGAGGCTCTCGAAATATGTTTGCTCTAGCTAGACTTGTATCAGGTATCTGACATTTTTTTTCTTTAAAAGCTTCCATCATGTATCCTAGATCAGTGTTTCTCAACCAGGGGGCGACAATAAGCCTTAAAATAATTAAATAATTTTACTTTATTAAAATGCTAAACATTAAACTGACATCATATTTTTGAGTTTATATTTTAAGCATCAGAGACAAATATAAGCTTAGGTATGAGGACCTCTGAATATCGTCTTAGACAAAGGGGGCCTTGAAACCAAAAAGTTTGTGAAACATTATCCTAAGATGCCTAAGGTGTCTATGCCATTTTGTAGTATAAATAGTGTAAGAAATGTGGTTATACTGAAAGTTCCCAAAAAAGTGCACTTCAGATACCTGGATAATGCACTTAATTAACCAAAAATAACCGAAAAAAGAAAGTGTGTGGAATGTCGGACTCTTCATGCACTCAACTGTTGCAGCTTTCCTTTCGTAGTGCAGAGAGAAGGGCTATATTTCAATGTTGGATGACAAAATAACACTTGTTCTAGACGGTGAAGTGTATAGTGTACAGGTATAGTGCCTCATTTGGGACATAACTCTCAATTAATCTTGAGCTAATGGTTATAGCCTTTAGAACTAAATGACAACATTTTGCCAACAAAATAATGTGATTATTCTTTAAATACTGCCCTTAACCCTTTAAAACCTATACTTAAACTTCCATTAAGTTATTGATTGAATCCCTTTCCAGCTTTTTTTTTTTTTTTTTTTTTTTTTTTTCATTTTTAATGAATAAATGTACATTACCGGTCTGGAATAATTAAGATTTCTTCATATTTTTGAAAGAAATCTCTTATGTTCTTTAGCAGCAAAACTGTTTTCAGCATTGATAATAATAAGAAATGTTTCTAGAGCACCAAATAAGAGAGAAAGAGTATTGGATTGATTTCTGAAAGATCATGTGACACTGAAGACTGGAGTAATGATGCTGAAAAAATCACATTTGCCAGTTATAACTTCAACAAAAATTTATGTCGGTACTCAAAGATAACTTTTCACAAAAAAGAAAATAAAATAAATAATTTTTAAAAAATAGAAAAGAGTTATTTTAAATGTTAATGTTTCACAGTATTACTGCAATATTGACTTCTTTCAAAAACAAATCTTAATTATTCAAAATAACTGGTAGTGTACACATAGTTTTATGTCACAGCTCAGAATAGTCACTAATAAATAGGTTTGAGATTGTTTAGGGTTTTTGTGTGTGTGTGTGTGTTTAGTGTCATTAACCAGTCAGCATTTTCATGATATAATTTTGTGATTAGTGGCACATGGCATTATCTCAAAACAACCTGACTGCATCACATAGGGTTTCTGCACCAGCCGAGCTACTTGACTTTGAGATGAATGGGAATGTTAACAGACAGCTTTCTTCAGGTATTCCAGACTGTCTTGGTGCTGCTGCACGGCTCTGACAGCCTGAGTTTGGTTCAGCCTCTCTCTCTGGAGTTGATGTGTGTACATGACACTGTGTCCCCAGACACCGTCTTCACACCACATGCATTCACTCTGAAAGGATGCGCAGTATGTTTGTGCTCTATATATTGTAATTAATTTGTCTGATGCATTGCGAGTCCCTCAGAGAGCAGCGGAGAGGTTCTTCTCCCCAGGTGAGGATGTAGCGGTGAGGATGGTGGAGAGATGAAAGAACTGGGGAGATAAGAATGTTGGCTGACAGATGTGGACATGTCTTACACATTTCCCCTCGGGCAGCAGGTAGCTCTCTGCTCTCCGCAGACCTGCATATGGAGCTGTTCTTCCATTGTCTCCCAGCTGCACAATATCAGCACTCAGCCAAATGATAAATGACATCTCCAAACTGTCAGTAGGTTTAGCGATGACAACTTTCTCTGCCGTTCCACTGTCTTTTCTTGTCCAACCTGCATATCTGCAAGTGCTATGGGCCTCGCTCTGGAAAGAAATAAATGGCCATTTTTTTCTTGCGTATTATATTGCGCGTCACTGTTTGTGTGCCCTCGGCCCTTTAGCAAAACTGTAACCGAGGAGATTTGCGTGGCTCAGTGATTCTGATATTTTTTTTTTCTGTTGAATCACTTAATATTTTAGGCCTGCGTTCTGAGAAGAGAGATTATGTGGAAAAGGCTTATGAGAGGATGCATTTCTAAACGCCAGTGGAATCTATACCAGCCCTCGTGGCAGCAAGCCTGGCTGCTGCGTTTGGCAAGTGCAGCTGCAGAAGGGAAATTAAAGTTTGGCAAGAGCGCAGCGGCGCTGCCTGTCCAAAAATCTCAAAAAAACTGGAGGACAAAAACTGGGCTAGATTTTCAGTTTCATAGATGCCATTCTAGAATCCCGTTAAGCCGTTATTTGACCATTAAATCATGAATAGAAATCTGTCAGCTCAGGTTTGATTTGTCGTTTCTGATGCACCGCCTTGGTAGCAGATGTATGACAATTTATGATTAAGAAGAGTCACGTTTGCACCCCATGTGGAACACAAATTGCACGTCAAGCGCTGGGTGTTAAGAATTGAGAAGGTTAGTAAGTGGATAAATGCAGCGCACAGCTGCAGCAGTGTGATACATGAGTCATTTAAGATCATGTGCAGCCTCGTTCAGATTTTACAGCAGATATTACAAAAGGTTGAATGCCTCTCATTTTATATTGGTTGTGTCTTTTTTTGAGGGATGGAATAATAGAGAGTGAAAGGGGAGACAAAATGAATTCTTTCAAATTGAATGTTATTCAGAGCAGTATTTAAACCCATAACTTTAAAATAAAAAATAGGCGCCTTAACCAGCCTGTGGTCTAAAGTATAAGTGTTCCTGCTGTATCATTTTAATGGAATAGGTTACCAAAAATAATTTCTGTCTTTCTTTACTCACCTTTGTGATGTTCTAATCCCATATTACTTTTCTGTGGTATATAAAATAAGATGTTTGGCAAAATTTTCACGCTGCTATTTTTCGTATAATGAACGTGAATGGGGACGAGGGGCTGTAAAGCTCAAAAAAAAAGTGGAAAAAAAGTTAAAAATAATTAAATGGTTTGTTTTTTACTTTTATTTATTTATTTATTTTTTTTAATCTTTTATTTTTTCACAGAGAAGGGACTAAGTTTTGCTCTGTTCCTGACACAAAGTTATTGCATTGTTTGACTTGGAATATACAGCCCCAGTATCCATATGAATTGCTGGTATGGCACTTTTTGGTAGTGGTTTGTCATTTTTGAAGTTTGATAGCAACTTGGTCACCATTGACTTTCATTGTATGGAAAAGAGCAGCTTGGACATTCTGGCAAACTTCTCTTTTTGTGTTGTATGATAAAAGTCAGTCATGCAGGTTTGGAACAATATGAGGGTGAGTAAATGGCATTTTTGTGTGATCAGTCCCTTTAAGAGGTTCCACAGGTAAAGCCAGAGTAACGTATTCTGTGTGTAACATTGTCACCTACCGTCTCTGTCTTACATGTGGCTTTAGGGTTTTATTTACATGCTTTTGAATTGTTTCGCGAAAGATCACAAGATGCTTTGAAAGAAGCTGGAGTTGTGAGTTCAAGGGGCCAAGTGCGGGCTGTGGTCTCTGCGGATCAGGGTATTCAGAGAACAAACACAGGCGTCTGCGCACCAGTCACACAGATCTCTGGGGAAAGCTCATCAATCGTGCCCTGCGAATATCAACACAGTCTTAACACTATTCTGCATCAGTGGAGGTGGCTGTTTTATCTTTGAATACATTATTCATGCACATATATAAATATTTGATATGATTGCACTAAAAAAGGGAAATTGCTCTTTTATGAGTAGTTTTTGGAGAGATATTTGGTGTACAAGGAAGAAGGGGGTGGTAGCCGGGTGATGCGAGTATACCGCTGGTTCTCGCTTCTCTCATGGGAGTCTGGGGTAGAATTTCAAGGAAGCTTAATTGCACATAGCTCATGTAGACTATTGATAAATTCAATAGCCTTAATGGTAAAGAGTGTGTTTAGAACATTTCAGCTTGATTTTTCTTCAGTCTTTTAGTGGAGAACTCTGTTTGCACCTCTCTTGTGAATGCAAATAATGGACACACATGCAGATGAAGAGCACGAGTACACAAAAACCTGTTTTAACGCTCGTATGGTCTCTTTCTGCAGGTTGTAAGTCGCGTGGCAGCGCAGCAAGGTTTCGACTTGGACCTCGGCTATCGGCTCCTGGCCGTGTGTGCGGCAAACCGCGACAAGTTCACCCCTAAGTCGGCAGGTGAGAACCGTTTTGTCTCATTGCGATGTTTCTTCTCACTCATCATTGCTACAGGCACTCTGCCTGTAATGAATCCACATTTCTCATTTAGCGATGTGACAGGAAATCTTTTAATTGCGGCATTATGCAATCACAGCGCACGGCCATGCATTAGCATCCTTTCACTTTCCTTTGTCCGACACGCACTCATCTCCTTAAGATGTCATGAGTCGATTTAACTTCCCGAGGTTGTCTTTTCCTGCCGATGTTACACGTGGAGCTCTCGACATGCCAGAAACACCCCCGAATAATTCATTGATAAGCTGCCAGAGTTCACTTTCCAACAATCATCCATCAGCAGAGCAGCATCGCTTTGTAAACAGCTCTGTTTGAAATCCTGACCTTCTCAGCCAAAGCTGAGTGTCCTGTTCTTGTACATTTGTCAAAGTGAATTGCGGACGGGCATCAGCCAAACAGAGATAGATGGCCGGCAAATGCCGGGGTTGAGGTGTGTGAGTGTACTTCATTTGAGAAAGGCCTGACATGGCTCGCTTTGGAGAATGAAGATAAACTGTCCATTTGAACCATGGCTACTGTGGGACACTTTGGGCCTTGCAGAAACATTTTTTGTTCATATTCCTGTTTTTAGATCACTGCAAAAATGATTTTCTTAATATTTTTGTCTTATTTGGAAAGCAGTGCTATTTTATTATTATTTATATACTGTTACAGCTTTTAATTTTACTTAAGTCATTTTGCTTTGTGTTTTTTGTGTCAGTTTTTAGGTTTATTTCTATTTAGTTTTCATTTATTTTTATTTCCATTTCAGTTTTAATTATTTTTGTGCATATTTACAACTTGTTTACTAACAAATTACCAAAAAAATGATTATTAATAGTTGATTTTTTTTTTTTTTTAAAATATTTATTTTATTTTATTATTATTTATTTTAATTTATTTATTGTACTTACTCCCAGTAATTAAATTTGCTTTAAGGATGTTCAGAAATTTTTATTCAAAAACAAGACACAAATACTGGTTAATAAATGTATTTTTGCAGTAGACAGCTGTAATAGTGGCAGTATGCTGTTAGTAACACTCACGTTGTTTGATAGCTGAAATATTTCTCAGTTTCAGTGATATCTTCAATATTTCAAATCAAGCGGAGTTTGTACCAGTGGTTGCATTCAGAGCAGCGGGTGATTAAAGAAATGGCTGGAAGCAGATATGACTCAGACTTCCTCTCTCTCAGTGCATCATGGGAGCATCCATCTTACCTCCATCATAAGGGCGTCTGCCGCCCCAGACACGCAGACGACAGTGGCAGGGCTCAGTCTCATAAACCCATCCTCCGTCCCTCTCGTTTTCTGTCCTCCTTGATGCCACACACTCTTTCTCTCTATATCTGTCTACATCCATCACGCAAACACACACCGAAAGAGCGAAAGGGGAAAAAAAGAGAGATATGCACGTCAGGTCAGGGATTTGTTGAGAAAGTGCAGCCCCAGCAAAAACCCAGTGACAGGCAGGATGGCGACAGAGGGGCGGCCACCCGACACCACACACCGGAGTTCAGTGTGTCTGGCGCGCTCAGAGCCTGAGAGAAGCGAGACACTCCCACATTACACGATCAATGCACAATCAGGCGGCCGCGGAGAGGCAGTCACCGGCTGCAGGATGAATCCATCATGTTTTGCTGTCTCTGTGATATACAATGCAGCTGACACTTGGCTGTGAGGATGGCCAAAAGTCATCCACTTGCACTTAGAATTATACTTTTATTTGCCTCTCGTAAAAGAATGTTAAGTACCTGTAATGGATAAACGCCAGCAGATGTCTTGTAAGATATAGTAAAGTAATTCATATATTTATTCTTTGATCTCTTGTTAATGTTACATTTCAACAGTTATAGTGCTATAAAATGGTCAACTGGATTCCTTTGTTTTTTGAAATGTGATGTAGGTAAATCTAACACATTATTCTACTTCATTATATGCTAGAAGTGTGTATTTTTCAGTGACAAATTTAATGAGCACACATTTATCATCACTGCAAAACACATCTTAAACAATGTCTTGTTTTCCAGTTAAAAAAAAAATCTGAACATCCATAAAACAAGATAAAATTGTTAAAAAAGAAAATACTTTTTTATTAAGTATTCATATTAATGTCGTAAATAGCAAGTATAAATAATAAATTATATGTAAATGTTAAATTAATATAAAACATGAATTTTGTTTTGAATGTAGTTAATTAATATTACTCAGTACTTAAATGTATAAATACACTGTAACAAGGACACCTTCAAAAAAGTGTAACATTATTATTATTATTATAGAAAAATAGCTTTTTTAAAGCTGCTTATATGCTTATATTAGAAAATAATTTAAATATACCGATACATTTTTGGATTTTTACAGTACATTGACAAAAGAAAGATATAATCAGTGCGAAGTGATGGAAGCGCATTGTGCATTATCGCCAGCTGATCTTCAGGAATGTGTCAGAGATGTGGTGTATGTGTGTAGATGATGTGTAGTCTGTCAGTGCGTGCTGGTTTGTGAGTGCTGACCTCTATGTCAGCAGGATTATCCGGCAGTATTAATCTGTGATTATGGGAATTATCTGTCCACGGTGTGCTTGCATCTGTTTGTGTGTATGTGTGTGTGCTCTTATTGAGTCTGATCTTCTCTGCTTACATGCTACTGACAGACTTTTTAACCAGGCTTTGTTTGGCACCCCACCGCCAGTGCAATAGGATAATTATTTAGTCTAAAATCTGCCTCTTTAGAGCACACAGTGTTGTGTCTGTACCAAGGAACGCTAAATACCTCGTCTGAGATGCTTTTATTGAGCATATGTTAATTATACACAGCAGCACAATTGCTTTTGACAGTATTACAACAATATCCTGTCAGTCACAACAGCCTCCTCACTTAGATCAAAATCGAGTTCTTCCCTCTGTATGTGTCATACTGATATTTAATCGAGAGCAGGTTAGTTGAGAGATTGACAGCTAATGTGTTTGTCTATTAGGACATGTTTCTCACTCGCATGGCCCCATTCAGAAAGTCTGCTATTATTTAAAAATTTTCTTGAAGCCAAAATCACGTTTGTGCCTGCATACAGGAGCAGAGATAGGGTGCCATTGTTCAGAGTGAGATGTTGCGACAAGATAATTGCAAGGTGTGTCTCAATTCAAGTGTTTTTAAAGTCTGTTATTGAGCAGATTTGGCGCGAAGCACAGAAGACATTAAGTACAGGAATTTTAACAATGCTTTGTTTTTCCCTCTAAAATCTTTATCCAGTGTTTATAAGGATTCCATAGTTTGCGTCATTTTTACTCACTAACAAATAGTTTTTATGTTGCTTTCTGTAATAATTATATATGATTGCTTCGTTTTGATTGATAAATGATTAATATTTTC
>JAFVLL020016320.1:0-57469 GCA_021397915.2 Tor tambroides
GGTGATCCGTGATTGATACTGTAGATAAGCATGTTCCAGACTGCATTCTTGAGAACACGTTCAATACAATTAACTGTAATATGAGGCTGCAGGATCTTCTTAAGGACTAAACTGATTGTGATGGTTTTGTGTCACACTTTCCATGGTAAGATCTCTTTGTAAATTTAATGGCTCAGCAAAATCACAAACGTCACATGCTCTGCCTTCACCCCTGGCAGACGCTTAGGGTGAGGGAGATGATGATGTCTCTGTTGGAGCTCCAGGACGGTGGTTTCCGAATGTTGAAGCTGGTAGTGGAAAAGGGGTTACAGCAGGTGAACTGCATGAAGGCGTGGGTCTTCCTGCATGACTAGACTAGACTAGACTGAATGCTTCTGTTTTAGCATTGTTATGAGCATTAACTAACTATGTGACATCTTAGAGAGGTGAGGACTGTTGTTGGTAAAGCTACACTGATTGTTTTGATTGTCTCTAAACTGCTATGTCAAAATTTCTTGCATAGGTTTCTCTGATCACATATCAAGATCTTGACACTATTACCATAACATAGTGAGTAATATAGGGACAGACAATATTCTGATATAACGTTTATTTTATTTGATCATTTTTTTTAAAGGTATTGTTTTTTTTGTTTTCATTTTGTTAGGTCAACTAGACATGACACATCAGAATATCTGACTGAATGTATTAGATTAAAATGCAGTTAATTAAATGCATTTAATGTTGCCTTAAATCAAAATAATATTATATTAAACTGCCAAATTATGTCGCATTATATTATTAAATTAATATTAATGTAATTAATATTTAATTGCTTCATGGGTCTAAAATGTAAATGTAAATGTTCCAGAAGTCTGATATTATGTTGAAAATGTGCTTCAACATCTAATTTTAAGTAAGCAAAGATTTTGAAAAATCCAACAAAAAAAAACCCTGAAATAAACAATATGACATAAAATAAATACAAAATAAGGCTATCAAGAAACGTTATGATTATATATCATGTTTATCATTGCCATTGCTGTAATGTAGGGAAAAACAGTATTAATTTTTAAAGGTATTATTTTCTTTATTTTCATTTGGTTAGATTATATAACTGACTGAATGCAATGTAGATACTTACATGCATCTAATGTTGCCTTAAATTGTATGATATTTTATAAATTCAGTAATATCACATATTATTAAAATGTAATTACTCCATGGGTTCCAAAAGTCTGACATCATGTTGAAAATGTATGTGTTATATATGACATAAAATAAATAAAAAAAATAAGACTATTTTTGGCTCATTAATCAAATAAGTACATTTGTGATAGTGACCATGTGAGTTTATTCTGTCATGAAAAAATGGTACATGCCAAATACTACATGATGTTAATATTATTTTTTACATTTGACTGTGCACTAAAATTCTTAAGCTGATAATGAGATTATGATTTTATTTCAGGAAAACGTAAAAGAATTTTGACAAGTGATCTCAGACTATTGGATCACCGTATAAATGCGTCTCGACTGCATCATGCAATATATAGTAAAGTCATTGTCTATCTACGTTGTAAGGAGATTACATTCCACTAGGTGTCATGTCTGAGCTGCAGTTCACACTGGCTCTGTTAAGCATGATCTTATGTTCTCCAGATCCAGGTCCTGGGGAAACAGCTAGATGAGATGCAAGCTGGAAAACAAGAGCTAGTTGTGAAGTATGAAGAACAGCTGCAGCATGTAAAAGATGAAGTATGGTCAGCTTTTATTTTAGCAGCAGTGCTGTATGTATTTTTGTTACACTCACAGTATTTCTCTCAAGCACACTGTATGACGTGATTTTGTTCCTTGTCACGTGCTAGTCACTGCAACATTTTTTTCTTAAATAGTTAACAACTAACTCCTTTCAACAGTTGTCTAAATTGAAACACAGCTATGAAAAGCTACAGCGTAAGCATCTGAAAGAGGCACGAGAAGGAGCTCTGAGCAGAGAGGAGGACAGGACTGAGCTGTCCCACCTCAAAAGCAAGTTAGAGGTACAGAGACTGGCTAATAATAAAGTGAACTTCATTTGTGTTTATATAGTATTGTTTAATTTAGTTCAATAATTTATTAAAGTTCATTAAACATGTATTTTTGTGAATGCAGGAGTTTCGTCAGCGTTCAGCAGATTGGGAACAGCAAAGACTGCAGTATCAAAGACAAGTGACTTCACTGGAGGAACAAAGGAAAAACCTGGCTGAACAGTTTGCGCTCATCCAGGTGGACCTCATTTTTTATCTTAAATGGAACCGTGTAATGGCCCTTTAGACAATCTTAAAAAAAAATTTTATGATCAAGCCTTTATGGTTCACATAGTATGATATTTTACTACTTCACTACTACTTTACTTTACTGAATTTTACTACTTACATAAACTGCTTGTAAATATCAATTATTCGCACTATTTTTTTTTTAATCAAATTTTAGTAAGATGATATTTAAATGCTTAGTTTTATGAACAAAGCTCTGCAGTTTGCATATAATGCAATGCAATACAGTAATGATTGAGAGATGTACAAATAAATGTCTCTCAAAAGCCTGATGTATTATATATCTGATACTCAAATTTTAACATTATTTGCTAAAATAAATTATGTATGGACAATCAAATAAACTAACTTGCTTCAGTCCATTAAGTGTTTATATTGAAATATTACTAACAATATAAAGAAAATCTTATGTTTAAATCATCAAAGATTTCTCAGCAAAAAGGTCATTTTTACCTTTTTCTAAAAAAGTGTAAACTAACCAGTAGATTGTGTACAGCAGTTTGTTCTGCAAAGTTTTGATTATGTTGATAATTTATGAGCTTAAAATATTTGTGTATCAGATATAATACTGTAGGCTTTATATGGTTAATATTGTTTTATTCCAGGTTTGATAACTGAATCAAGCATGATATTTTAATAAAGCTGTGGTTAAAGTTGCTCGTACAAGCTTTACAAGTGATTAATTATAATAATAATTTGTTACATTTATATAGCGCTTTTCTGGGTACTCAAAGCGCTTTACATAGAAGGGGGGAATCTCCCCAACCACCACCAATGTGCAGCATCCACCTGGATGATGCGACGGCAGCCATATTGCTCCAGAACGCCCACAACACACCAGCTTATTGGTGGAGAGGAGACAGTGATGAAGCCAATCAGTGTATGGGGATGATTAGGAGACCATGATGGTCAGAGACCAATGGGGAAATTTGGCCAGGATGCCGGGGTTACACCCCTACTCTTGAGCTATTAGCTCACCACTGTTAAGTTGTATTTTAATATTAATATGTGGAAAATTGTGCATGTCTCAGTCTCAGGGTGTAGGTCGGACACAGGAGCAGGGGGAACTGCAGCGGCTACGCTCTCAGCTGCAGAGGGCTCAGGACAGCCTACATACACAAGAACTGGAACTGGAGAGACTTCGGCTGCTTCAGGATGAGCTGGGAGACTCCATCAAGGAACAGCAGGTCAGCTGCTCTGTTGCAGCTTACATACGGGGACAGGTAGATCCAGATCCACAAGAATAGTAGAGGTAGAGATGGACTTCAGTGCATAGTACAGAGTGTGGTGTTTAAAACATAGAGAACAGAGTGTGGTGTGGCATGAGAAACAAAAGGAAGAGGAGGTATATGCTGCCTTCATATCCTCCTGGGGAGTACCTACCTGAGAGCTTAAAGGGTTAGTTCTCCCAAAAATGAAAATTCTGTCATTATTTATTCATTTTCATGTTGATACAAAACCAATCTTTTGTTCATTTTCAGAACACAAATGAAAATATTTGTAAATATTCACTCATCGTTTTTGTCCATCCATTGAGAGTCAATGAAACCAAAAATGTAAAGCTTCAAAAAGTACATAGACATTGTAAAAGGGATCCATATGAATCAAGCAGTTTAATTCAAGAGATATGTTCACTTTATGTGATTAACATATTTAATTTAGGCTTTTATATAAACATTGATCTATGCACATACAGTATATATATAGAGCACATCAAATATGGTCAACGGAAGCTCAAACATGCTTCTTTGATGCACAAGAACTAATGGCATTTACCATATTTCATGTGCTTTATCTATGTGTGCTGTTCAATGTTTAAATTAAAGCCTAAATTGAATCTGTACATCCATTAAAGCAAACATGTTTCTTCAGAGGACTTGGATTAAACAGCTTGATACATTTGGATTACTTATCCATGTCTTTATGAACTTTTTGAAGCTTAAAAAATTGAATAATTACTCATGAGATCAATAATCCAGTCTGCAGTTTTCCAGTTAACAGTTCATTGAAGGGAAAGTTCATTGACTGGGTAACCTTACATTTTGGGTGGTTTCCCATACAAAATATAACTTCAGACTTCAGTTATATTAGTAATATAGTGCACAAGTTATATGAATCGCTTTTTTAGTGCTTTATGGTGATTTTGCTTTTCATTTTATTGTTCGAAAGCTCATAAAGCTCATCTGAATAATATGTTTATTCCAACATGACTGTGAGGCAGCATTAAGTGCTGGTTTAATAGCTGAAGCATTAATAGCTGAGCAAAGCACTAAATGCTATTTTATATCAACTATGTAAATAAGTGAATAACGGTAACGCTGTTCTCTGCAGGTTTTGAGTGAAGAGCGAGAGGAGCTGAAGGCCACACTGGACGCTCAGGATCAGTTTGTACGTAGCACAGGAATCCAGCAGCAGCAGTTACGGCGGGAAGTGACTCAACTTAACCAAACTTTGCAAGCAAAAGATCAAGTCATTAGGTATATTATCACTGGCCTTTCAATACTCTCACATACACAGAAATATTATTGTAAGATTTATCATTTAACAACAGTCCAAAAGTGACTTGCTAGGTATCAATCTTGTTAGTATGAAACCATGCTTTACAAATAACTTATTTCTTTGTATAGGTCTCTAGAGGATTGTTTATCATCACACGGTTTCTCTCCAAACTTGGCCTCCCTTAGACAAGATCTGGAGAAAGTCACAGCCAAATTGAACAGTTCCCAGACTTGTGAGAATCACCTGAAAGCTGAGGTCATCAGACTTCGAGACAAGTGAGATGTTTTTGAAATGTCTCTTTATGACAATACCCAGCAGCAGCAACTAAGAATAGAAAGTTATTGTGGAATATAAACCTTGAACTTTATTTTGTTTTGTCAGGTTGGAGAGCATGAGAAAGCATAAAGCAGAGATGAGCAGACGAGAAAATGAGTGGAAACAGATGGAGGAGGAACACGCTCGCTGTACGGCTGAAATCAAACGTGTATGCTCAATAAGCAATAAGCGAGCTGTCTCATTGACAATGAGAGAAATTATTCGATTTATTAATATGTACAAATTATTGATGACCTTAACTCTTTGTGTCTGTAGTTACGTGCAGAGCTTGAGAGGGCCGAACAGACTCATTGTGGGGAGTTGGAGGGAATGAGGAAGGAGGTGTCTCAGTTAACCAGCGAACTTCATCAGCGTGACATCACCATTGCCACACTCACTGGCTCTGCCTCCAGCATTGAGCGACAGTTACAGGCAGAAGTGGAGCGAGCAGAGCGGCGGGCATCAGAACTCAAGGTTCACCCAAACACGCTCGCAACCTGTCCAGATTAGTAACACCAAAAACCTGCTATTTATCACCAATAGGAAGAAACGTGTTGAGAAGTACTGGTTTGTTAGATCATAAATAAACTGATTGTGCTGTTATGTTGGTTTTTGTAGGTGACACAGGTCCAGCTTGAAACTCTAAAGCTTGAGAATCAGCATCTAAATGATCTTCTTGAGAGAGTCGAGTCAAGATCACCTAAGGTTTCCTTCCTTTGCTCAATAAACCTTCATTTTACTTTTAATGTGTACATTTAAATCATGTTCAGGGCTGTATTAAGCTCTATTAACAGCATCTGCATTAACATAATTTGAACAGTTATTGGTGCCTCAGTTTGTAACAGCAGTGGTTCTCAACCTTTTTGACTCAAAGGCCTCCTACTGTTCAGTATTCGTCGAAGGCCCCATGATTTCTGCTATTATAACGAAAATACAGTTTGTTTTCAAACAGTTTCTTTCATTAACAGACTCTGACAGTGTCAGTACATTAAGAACTGAATGTTATTTAATAGAAATACAATTTTTATTTAAAGACTTTTAAGTCATCCTGGGACTCTTGAAAGTTTGCTGAGGTCCCCAATGCCTTGCCTCCATAGACTTACTGTAAACATGGTTTTTGTTACTTTTTACAAACTGAAAGATGAATTTATGATGCAAGGCAGATGATTTGTTTTCCTTTGTATTTCTTGTTTCAGTTTTGCATGCTTTCATCATTGCTCATCACATTTTCTCTTTGTTTGTCTGTCAGAGGGGTGACGGAGAGCTGGCGAGTCTTAGAGACAGCTACGTGTCATCTCTGAACAGTTTGGAGGAGGAGAACAGGCAGCTGAGGCTGGAAATTACTGAGCTACGAGCTCGCATGGAGGCCAACAACCAGACCTGGCAGGACAAGTACGAGAGAGCGTTACTACAGAATCAGAACAAGAACGCTCAAAACAGGTACATGGTACTTCAACATTAAAAAAATGTTCACTTATCTTAACACATACAGTGACAATTTGGGATCAACACAAAGTTTTAGGATTTAGAAAATACTTTTCTATGACTTTGCACTATTTCTTGATCACTTATCAATTAAACAGAAGTGTGATGTTGACCACATGAACTCTTTGTACAAAAAAATCAAGTTTTCTTGCTTCATTTGATAGCAACAAGTGCCATGAATGCATATTCAGAATCAGAATCAGAATGAGCTTTATTGGCCAAGTATGTTTACACATACGAGGAATTTGTTGTAGTGACAGATGTATTTACTGTTGCTTTTGATCAATTGAATACAAAATGTAATATGCATAATGCAAAAATATTTCTTTCAAAAAAGAAAATCTTACTGTACCCAAACTTTTGAATGGTAGTGCATAATGTAGTTGTGTTATGTGCTGTCACAGATCTGATGAGTATGTACAGCGCAGACACCAGGAGGAGCTGCAGGCCATGGAGACTCGGATGCAGGAAAGAGCTTCACACTATGAGGACCAAATACAGACGCTCCTCAAACAGCTTGAGAACCTGACTTCCCCTCGTCGCCCTGATGGCCAGTCACAAGAGAGCAGGATGGCTGTGTCCCCGGCCCACTCTTCTGCATCATCTGCCTCATCTTCATCTTCAACCCGTAAAGCCCACAGGATGGCAGCTCTTCTCAGCGCGGCGGTTAATGGAGAGGAAGCTCAAGCTTCCAGCTCGGTAGACAACTTTCTGCCTTTGGTCAGTAATAGAGATATGGGTCAGGTACATGATGTCTCCATCTATTCATTTCAAAAAGATGTCAGGGTGATACAGCTGTCTAAGTATCACAATGAACAAAAAAACTAGTGCTGTCAATCGATTAAATAAAATTAACTAATTAATCGCACATTTTTTTCTGAAATTAATCGCGATTAATCCCACCTAACATTAAAGTTTTTAAATATACTTTTATATTGCAATAATTTCACATTCGATCTTCAAATTAATGTAGAAACAACAAAGTATATTTTTTAAATATTTGTTAAATATTTTTTTATGACTGAAGGCGAGTATCACTGATACCAATACAACTGATGTCTCTAGGAAATTCTTTTTTTCCCTAATATTTAATCATTGACTATAGCCATTCAACATTACAGTATAATTGAGAGCTAATAATTTTAACATTTATTAGACTTTAAAAAATAACAACTTCTAATTTAAGTGAACGTAAAACAATCTTTACATAAACCCATTATTTATCTGTGTCCTTCTGTAAGTAGGAAATTGGATAAAGTTATCAAACACTAAATTCTAAATGAAATAATAATGAATCCTTAAAGCTACGAAAGTTACTGATTCCCTCTTTTCTTTTGCTCTTTGATTAACAGACATCACAGCAGCTGCATTATTAGGTTATTTGGCTGCTATTACTTTAAGAGCTGCCGCTGCTGAACGTGACGCAAATCTGACACACATTCTCATAGTTTTATTTGCGCTTTAATATGAAATGATACAGGCCACAGCGTGTATGTAAAACAACGTGGTTAATGCATGAAAATTTATGATCTTTATTTAGAAACAAAATGTTTTTACCTTGAGAAATCTTAAAATCTTATTAAAAAATTGAAGAATGTTTTTCAAAACAAGAATGAATGCAAATAGTTCATTTGTAAGACCTTGGTACATGTTTTAAACAAGATGTTGGTAACACTTTATTTTACAGTCCTGTTCATCATGTACATATGTTATTAGGTAAGTACACTGTAAGTACATTGTAAGTACATGTAAGTACACGTACTGTAAAATAAAGTGCAACCAACGTGTTTTAATATTATTTGCCGTTGACCCATATACATAAATATTTTTTGCTATACCTTTACATCAAACTGCCTGTGTAATACCTCACCAGATGGGCACCAAGAATGGAGATACTATGCATGACATTATACTTGTAGAATTTAGTTGCTTTTGACACACTGATTTTATAAGAATGCATGCCAATCAAGCACACGGTAGCATTGCACAACAGCCTTAACAGTTCCTCCCTCTTCCTCCAGGACTCCGCTGGGTCTCCAAATGGCTCAGTGACCACACGGTTTCTGGAAGAGGAAACACTTCGGTCTCAAGAGCTGCTTCAGAGACTGGATGCCCACATTCAGAGCATGAAGCAGGAAAACGCCAACACCGTCTCCAAATACCTGGGCAAGGACGGCACCCCCCAAAACAGCCACTGAGTGCCTTGATCTGAACTTGCAGAGATATACACAGGTGATGACCTATCTGAATGGCCATTTCTATTTGAGCAGAAGAATGTGTTTTGGCAGCTAGTCGGGATTCATAGAAGCTGCAAGATGATTGGACAAGATCAGTGCAGCAAAAATGACACCAAAGCAGTGCCAAACAACTTTTGTCCCAAAAATGCTGAATACCTCCATGTTTATTGCACTAGTGAAGGAATGACCACATATACGCTCCCTACTCCCTTGACCTTTGACCTTTCATATGGCCTCTTGCATCCACTGTCATCATCTTTTTGAGCACTTTAGACATCCATACTGTTTTGCTGTGCCTTTTTCTCATTTTCCTTTCTTATGTAATCAATATTTATGTACAGTGTAACCTAAAAAACATCTTTTTTGTAAACCTACTGACATGTTATGAAGAGTGTGTGTTTTAAGGGTTGAATTAAAAGAGCTTGTTTTCATAGCTATGTTTGTTATGGGAGTGGATGAGTTTGTGTGAATGGTTTTATTTCCTCGTCACTTTGTGCTTTGGGGAAAAGGCTGTTTGGACATGTGATGGGATCAGATACATTCTCTAGGGTCGTATCCTTTAACAGTGTTGCACAGTGGAGATGTAAAGTTGACGTCAAACACCCAAGCTTTCTCTCAAGTCTCCACCTATGTTTAGTGGACTATCGCAGCCCGCTGTAATGATTTAGTAAAGTTTCACCCCAAGAATGCACAGATTGCGCCAGGCCTGACGGTTTACAGCGCACACACTCACAAGCACAAACTACAGCAACGCGCACGTTCAACACGAGAAAGCTCATGGAATGTTAATGTCATCCATGTGGGGTCCTGCACATGGAAATAGCCAAAGGCTGTTATTGAGCACAGACTCATATATTACCAACGGAGTGATACTGAGTGGGAGACATGTGCTCCCTTGCTTCGAGAAATGGGGGGAATAGGAATATCCTAAATCTAATTTGTTTTGGAATGTGTCTCTTTTTTTTTTCTCTCTCACTCCTTCTTCCCTTCCTCAGATTAGCAAGTGCTGGAAATATGTTTTGCTGGGCTCCGGTCCAGCGGTTTTGCGATCGGAATTCCGTAACCCTGGATACCAGGCCTGCAAAGCTCAACAAACAGCACTGAGGAATTTGGCAATGTAGACGTTTACTCTTTTGCTTGCAGAGGAAAAGCATTTTTGATTGCAAGGATCTTATGAATCTTGGGGCCCTGGACAAAGTCAAGGGCAAACTGACAGATTAATCAACACTCGACTTGCTTAACGGTTGAACTGTGCCAAGAATGCACCTGATAATTTTGTTTTGAACAGTTAAAACTGTTGCTTTAAAAGGTCAGAACTTTCAGAATGTAATTCTTTTTGCAGAATGGAGTTTTTGTAAGATGGAAATCAGTCATAAAGCTCTTGTAAAGTCTAGCTTCAAACCTAAAGGCATAGATCACACCAAAATGAAAATAGTCATACTTTATTCGTTTACACCTATTTGTGCTTCTAAATCTGTAAATATTTCTTATTTTCTGTGGAACACACACAAAAAAAGATATTTTCAAAAAAAAAAAAAATCTGTTTTGTCCATACAGTGAGAGTCAATGGAGTTCAATGTTGTTTGGAGCCTCAATGTTCTGCAGGTTTGCAGCGAAATGAGGGCAAAGAGTATGAGGGTGAGTAAATGATATATTACCTTTGCAACCCAATAGAGGGCGCAATCATGATTCCTAATGTATTTACTCACTCGAATTTTCATCTTTTGTAAAACATTTAAACAATTAGATAAAATGGTAACACTTAGTTTTTTTTACAGTGCTTTGTTATACACGTTACTTATGCATGATTACAATCAATTAATATTACTCAGTGTATATATGTGTGTAATTACGCAAAAAACACCTTAAAATAATGTATAACAAAAAAAAATATTTTTTTTTAAACTCAATTTTCAATGGACCTCATCCAAAAATGTCACTTGTCAAAACAGTAGGAGGCAAAGTTTTTTTTTTGTTTGTTTATTAGTAGGAGGCACATTAGTGAAGTATTTTTTTTTTTTGTCTCAAAATAATACTTTAAAACTGACATTTGTAGCCCAGCACTCTTGTTATAGTATCATCTCTTTCATATATCTCTTTCATTCTTTATCACGAGACCATAATAGTGGCTTTGATCCAATGTGAAGTGGATGTTTCAGTTATAATTCACGGCACCAGGTGACTTGTGCTTCTTTCCACTTCTTTAAATAACATGAACACTAACATTTTTCATTGACCACTTCCAAAATGACACTGTCAAATGATTGCAAGCACACGCACAGAAACTGACTTGAGGTAAACAGGCATGCACACTCCTCTCTAGTAGAGCACAAAACACACATCATCTTCTCAAATGGCATTTTAAAGTGTGAAATAGTTTTGTTTTTAACATTAACATTTCATTTGAATAATTGTAGCTTTGTAAGCACAGGAGGCTTGTGTTAAGGGCATAGTTCACCCAAAAATGAAAGTTCTGTCTTTATTTACTCACACTCACTTCATTCCAAACTTGTTTAACTATTTCTTCGTCGTAACACAAAAGAAGATATTTTGGTGAAATTTTTAGCTCATACAATGAAGGTCAGTGGAAGGGAGGAAACTTTTTTTTCCCACAGAAGCAAAAATACATACAGCTTTGGAACGACATGAAAGTGAATAGATTTTTGGCTTAACTATGCCTTTACTGCAACATATTTCACCAACCATTATTAATCATATTTGTGAAGAACAGTGTGTATGAAACGATGCTCTGTGGAGCAATGAGATAGAGATGCCATGAATGTTCCAACCAATTGCATGTCCCACTAAGCTATGAGATCAGTTGAAGTCATGTGGCCTCAGAGGCAGAAGTATCACAAACTTGACCTGACCCTCAGCAAGAAAATGTTCCACTATACAGCTTCCAATAGACAAACATTCACAAATATGAAGTGTAACGATAGGCTTGTGCAACTGCAGAGGTGAAGTCATGGCTGGCCTTTAGAATGCACACAGCGTAAGGCCAGAGAATCTTTTGTTATGGTAGAAGAACTGCAGCCAAAACAAACAGACAAACATCACTGACCAGGAGCTTGCAGCATCTCCACTTGAAGTGTTTAGAACTGTGACGTCTTTATCTCATTCCTGAATGTGGCTTGCTTGCATATCTGAGCTTCTAATGTGACTCTAACAAGTGTATGTGTTGTATCTTTACACATACATCACATTCCATGCATTTAGTGTAATAAATAGCTTCCTAAAAAGAGTGAAATGCCATTTCTGTCTGCACTGGAATTGGAGTTGCATTGTAACTGCAGACATGAAAAGCAACTTGATACAGTATCACCATGTATTGTGAGCTGTTTTGTACAGCTAATGAAATAGGGTGAACATACATCCTCTTTTTCCTGAACATGCCCTGGCTGGGATTTCTAAATTGCCTAAACTTTCTAGGTTTTGGCTTTGTTTTCCATACTTGCTGAAGATAATGACTACCGAAAAGTAGGTTGACCAATAGCATGCAGGCATTGTACATAATGGACCAATTATGGCATGTGAGAAGGTGGGATTTACAGAGGATGGTCAAAGCTATTAGAGAGCATGCACTGTAAAAAAAAAAAAAAAAAAAATCAAGTTGCTTCAACTAATTATTATTTATTAACTAGTTCCACATATTACGTTCACTCAGTTTCTGTCTTAAGAGTGTTATTTTTTAGTTGGCTCAACCTTTACTGAACTAGATTTATAGTCCATCAACTAAAATGTTTTAATTGGTTGAACATTTAGAAAACTACAGCAAATATTGTCAATTAAAATGTAACAATTTACTCCATGTGTTTCATATGTTACCTAAACTAAGATTTATTATTTGGGAAACATAAGAAATTGCTATGAAACTTGTTATATTTTATACTGAGTTTAACACAATTATTAACTGGTGTCTGTGGATCACTTAAAAATACACATGACAACACATAATAACCCTTATTTAATAACAATCTGCATTTATAACATTTGTCATACAGACTAAACATGCATGCTTAAAGGGATAGTTCACCCAAAAATGAAAATTTGCTGTTAATGTACTTACTCTCAGGCCATCCAAGATGTAGTTTACTACAGAAGATTTTTTTGGTAAAACCGTTGTCTTTGGCAGTTCATAAACTGCCCAAATGAGCCTGCCAGGTTTTGAGAGTCAAAAAACATATACAGACAAGACCAAATTAATACCAGTGGCTCCTGATGATATATTGAGGTCTTATGAAGCGGAACGTTCAGTCTGTGCAAGAAACTGAAGATTATTTACAACATTAATACACAGCCTGTGCAAACGGTTCTCACTGTTCTCAGGAAAACAAAGCCAAAACCCAGACATTTCAGGTCATTTAAGAATCCCGGCCAGCACATGTCTGGGAAAAAGAGGATGTTTGTTTACCCTAAATGAATGACATTGTTACAGTCCATTATGGTGTGTGCTTGAGCTTGTATATTTTTCTTTGGAGTATGTTGTGCTGTGAGTGGGCAGTCATTTTTAACCATTTGAGTGTGGTTTTACAGCCACATTGACTGATAACCTTTGACCTTTACCTGTAATTCTGTCTTCCTTATGTGTCATCTTCTGTCGTTCATTCAAAGAGATCCACACAGAAATTAAATAAATAATTTAATAATAATAATAGCATTAAAAAGTACATTAATGCATAAAGTACATGGATAAAAATCAGCCTAAATTAATAAGAAAATATAATAAAGAAATAACAGTGTGAATGCAAAATAATGTAAGCGTTATTATAAGAGTTATGTAAATTTGAATGCTTTGAATGTTAATAATTAAAGAGCTTAATATACAAACAATAAAGATGTACATGTGCAAGCTTATGTGTATGCATGGTGTGGGGATGTATGCACATGTATCCTTTTATCACTCTTACAAACACCTTGGATACTGATAAAATATGTAGTACTTTCTACTCAGGGAGAGATAACATTTTATTACAGTATATTCATTTATAAGTTCAACAACTATCAAAATCTAAGTTGCTTTTTACAAAATAATAAAAAATCATAACGTGAATGACTATAGTGTTTTGAAGTTGTAAGAAAACATTGACAAGAAAACATATATTTTGTTATTTTAATACTTCCGTCGTCATTTAATATTTCACAGACTGAAGGGTTAATCCATTCCAAAGAAATAATAAAAAGACTAGTCTTTCATAAGTGAAATTGTTTTGTTTCATATGACTATCTGATAGTACACTTCCTCCTAAAATACATGTGTATGAATAGAATAAAACTGTTTATCTATTCCTCATTTGCTTTTGTTCTTGGAAATAACCTTCCAAGTACAACAATTGCTAGCAAAAGTAAAATTCTTTCTTCGTTTTTCTCTTCAGGAAGCATCTGTTGCTTTTGAAACCCTTTGCATACAGCCGCTCTCAGATAGCTTGCATTCCTTGACGAGATAAGAGGAGTAAGAGACACTTTCCCACGATTGCTGTTGCTGACCGTACAACGCTTACGCCTTTATCTCACATTCCAGAGCCTGACGAAACCTCCGGGGGGCAGCGTGCCTCACTTCCAGCCCACAGTCTGTGTGTTTGTGTACATGATTGTGCATGGAGGAGCTCATTGTTCATCTCTGTCATGAACAGGGAATAAAGGCCTGGCTGGCAAGACCTCACATCAGACTGCTCCAGACGCCCTCAGGATTCTCTGAATGTCTTAAAGACAGATGTGGGGTGGGTTTTAGCAGCATGATTCAGGGTGTAAGGAACAATGACAAAGATCCTCCACGCAAATAGCTTGCTTATGAGAACCTCCATTCAAGCATTCATGTGCCATGGTCAATTCATCCTAGACTAGTCTCCTTTGCCCTGAATATAGCAATATATTCCTTATCAGTTTGTCCATGGGGAAGTTATTCAGCACTGACTGCTCACCCTTATCTGGGTTCAGCATGTCACAGAGATAGTAAATCTATTCTATTACACATTTCACTAAGTAGTCAATGGATCAACTGTTTAGCCACATTTAAAACATGCCTATTTAGCATTCATTTTGAGATACCCATGGGAAAAAAAAGCCTGTTCCTATTTTGGTCCTCTCCATGCTGATATTAGGCAACACTGAGGTGCCGTCTCACCCTGATAGGCGTTTGAAGCGTGCCGCCACTTTCTTATACAGCAGCCAGATGGAAACATTTATGCAATTGGTCAGCTATCTGATCTAAGTTCAGTGGAAACAGGCTATGGCTTGTGTATCTGTGTTGCAGTGTGTGAGGTAGGAAGAAACTGGGTTATTTTGGCTCCTTCACATAATGAATATGGTTGTGAGACTGGTGTGTGGGACCAGGGGCATCATGTAACTTTGCTTTATTTATTTATTTGAAAGTCTTTTCATTTTTGTTTAAGATATAAGAGGCCATGTTTTCAATTTCTGATTTAATATATATTTGTATCAACTTAAACTTGTAATAAAATTAGAACTGAAATTGATTATGCTTTCTGTGTAGCCTACTTTTCATTATATTGAAAAGAGTAGGCTATATTTTGCATTTCAGCTCTTTTCAGGAAAAAAAAATCATCCTACCCAACACCACATAAAATATCAAAATATTATTATTCTTTTAAAACTACGTGTTTACGTACGCTACATAAAAAATGTGTTTGTTTTGAGGTCACGTGCAGTTGTGCATAGATGCAGCGTTCCACATATACAGACGGATTTAAACTAGTGCTATCAATCGATTAAAAAAATTAACTAATCGCACATTTTTCTGAAATTAATCACGATTAATCGCAGTTAATTCCACCTAGTATTAAAGTTTTTAAACATAATTTTATATTGCAATAATTTCACATCAATCTCCAAATTAATGTACAAACAACATAGACAGTATATTTTTAATATTTGTTGAATGGCATCATTATTTTTATGACTGGAGGCCAGTATCACGGATACCAATTAATACTGATTTCCCTATAAAAATATTTCCCTCTAATATTTAACCATTGACTATAGCCATTCAACTTTACATTATAATTAAGAGATATCAATTTTAACATGTATTAGACTTTAAAAATAACTTCTAATTTAAGTGAACTTAAATGTCATATTTATCTACCTGTGCCCCTCAGCAGAAATATACAGAAATTGAATAAAGTTATCAAACACTAAATTCTAAACTAAATACAGATGAATCTTTAAAACTATAAAAGTTATTGATTTCTTCTTTTTTTCTTATATTCTTGATTAACAGACATCACAGCAGGTTATTAGGTTGTTTTGGCTGCTATTTCTTTAAGAGCTGTCGCTGCTGAACGTGACGCGGATCTGACACACATCTTATTTTCTCTCAACTCTACCTTTTTTGACCCATTTCAGGTCGGACCCATTTCAGTCTCTTCTAGTGAGCTGATGAGTTGAATCGGGTGTGTTAGATGAGGGAGATGCTAGGATGCTCCAGGACAGTTTTGAAAACCATTTCAGAGACATGTTCTTAATGTAACTCATATATAACATATTACATGCACGTACAGTTTTATGGCAGCTTTAATCGCCTTTTTGGTAACTTCAGGTAACCCCTGCGTTAACGGCGTTAAATAATTTTAACGTGTTAAACTGAAAAAATTAATCGCCTGCGTTAACGCGCTAATTTTGACGGCACTAATTTAAACAATCAATTTTGTTCACCGCAAGGGTAAGTCTTACCTTATGAAAATGATTTTTGTGAATAAGAGTTTTTTTCTTTGTTTCTTTGCTTCTTTAGAAAAACGCGCCGCATCTGTAGAAGTAACGTTAGATTACAGCATGCGATTGGCAGAACAAAAAGCCAGTTTCACATAAAGCTGACAATTAAATTGATATTTTATTTACCTAATTAACCTAATACTAAAGCTCTTGAGCTGTTTTGACATGATAAATTAATCATGTTTTACATGATTGGATGGTCTCCCCGAACTACCAGCCCAAAAACACTCATCGGTTCTGCTCCGTCCTAAATCACGTATTTTGAATAAAATAATATCCAAAATAATATATATACAAAATGTGTGTGTGTGTGTATATATATATATATATATATATATAATATAAAATTCTATCCAAAATAATATACAAATATTATTATTATTATTATTATTATTATTATTATTATCATCATCATCATTATGCATGACATTTGTGTGTGGGACCTTAAACTTAAACTTAAAAAGCACCACAAATCAGTAGCAGAAGAATCCAGAAAATGCTATTTCTATTAACTCCGAGATAATTATAAGGCAGGATATTTTCTATCCTACATTCTGTTTTTAGGTGGGACTATGATGGAAGCTCACCATAAGCCTGTCATTGTGGCTGGCCATAACCTCTGTTATGTAAAACTGTATTGTGTCACAGCCTTTTTGAGCTCTAATGAGGGCAGCCAGTTGGAAACTGGTCGTAATTAGATTGGGTTGCCCTGTGAGGGCAGCATTCAGACGCTGCTCTGCCCATCTCTCAGCTATGCAGCTCTGAGATCTTATGTAATAGATTGGACACACACCCCAGGGTGTGTGAGAATGCATTTTGTGTGTAATTCTGTTGTGTTAGTAGCAACAGACGTGTGTGTGTGTGTGTGTGTGTGTGTGTGTGTGTGTGTGTGTGTGTGTGTGTGTGTGTGTGTGTGTGTGTGTGTGCGCGTGTGTGTGCGTGTGTGTGTGTGTGTGTGTGTGACCTTTGCCTTGTTTTTAGGAATGACAAAAGCAGAAGATGAGAATGAGAACACCTTCATTTGTGAATCAATGGCAGCTTTAGGGCCTGAGGTGAAGACAGTTATTTTTATTCAAACCTTCTCATAACTGCTGCCTTTCCAGGAAGAAGTCTAACTGGAAAGCTTGTGCCTGTTATTTTATTTTATTGAGTTTTAGTCATGTTTTGGTAAATGGCTTTACTGTGAAGTCCAAGAATATGAGTTAGGTGTTTTCAATTCTGAAAATTGTTTGCTTTGTTCCAAAACGGGGACTTGTTACAGTGGTTCTCCTTGGTTCGTTTGTTTACATAAGGCAGCATTTCAAAGCATACCAAATTTTGTTTATCCAAGTCACATGTGAGCAAAACTGTTCACATTTTCAGTCAGGCCAAGATCACCTTGTTCAGGCAACCTCAGACCCATTATTTTGGTGTGGATCTGAGCACGATTCCTGTGTACAGTGCCATTCAAAAGTTTGGAATCAGTAAGATTTTTAATGTGTTTTAAAGAAGTTTCTTATGCTCATCAAGGCTGCATTTATTTGATCAAAAATACAGAAAAAAACTGTAATTTTGTGAAATATTGCAATTTAGAATAACAGTTTTCTATTTTAATATACTTTAGCAGCACAAAAGTTTTAACAGTGATAATAAATCAGTATAGTAGATTCTGAAGGATCATGTGACACTGAAGACTGGTGTAATGACTGATGAAAATTCAGTGCTCCATCACAAAAATAAATGATATTTTAAAGTATATTAAAATAGGAAACTATGATTTCATTTTAGTGCCATATTAAAAAAAAAAAAAAAATCAAAAATTACGAGATTGAAGTCATAATATTTTGAGTGGAAGTGGAAATATTTTGACTTTATTCTTGTAATTTTGACTTTATTATTGAAATATTTCGACTTTATTATTGTATTGCTACGACTTTATTCTCGTAATTTTGACTTTTTTCTCAAAATATTATGACTTTAATCTTGTAATCTTAGATTTTAAAAGCCGTCGTAGAAAACAATATTAGAAATTGTAATAATATTTCACAGTATTACTGCTTTTTCTGTATTTTTGATCAAATGAATACAGCCTTGATTAGCATAAGTGACTCCATTAAAAACATTAAAAATCTTACTGATCCCAAACTTTTGAACGGCATTGTATGTATAATATGCCTAAGCAAACCAAACTAAGTTCCATAACAAATGCTCCTACTGAGCCAGGTTTGAAGACACCTTTAGTTTATACTCTTTAGTTTTAAACTTTTTAAAGGAATGATTTACAGAATGGCTTTTCACACTTTATATAGTCATATCTAGCCATAGCATTCTAACAACATTCAAACACACCACAATGTGGGGCTAACACCACAAAAGCTCCAGAGCAGGATTTCATAACCTGAGAAAAAGCATGGCTAAACTTTCTTCCAAATTGTGAAATGTCCCTTTATCTGGAGTTAAAAGCAGGTTTTAGAACGACGATAACCTGGGGTTAAGTGCTGTGCTAAAAGCCCTAGAAAAAAAAGAATGTTCTGGCGTCATTTACTAACCCTCAAGTCTTTCCAAACCCATATGACTTTCTTTATTCAAAATTTTGTAAACTACTTCTATAGTGCTTTTGTGTCTTTTTTGCAGATTTAAAACTCCCATTGTGATTGCATGGAAAAGAGCAACCACAACATTCTTCAAAATATCTAATTTGGTGCTTCACGGAAGAAGGAAAATCATATGGGTTTGAAATGAAATGAGGGTTATTTTAGAGTAATTATAGCAAAAGTTTCATTTTTGGGCGAACTATACATGTTGGTGTGTTTCGTGAATGTGAAATATTCATCATTCCTAAATTCTTGCACCACAATAGCTAATGGCCTCGAAGCGATATCAATCTTCTGCATATCAATGTATTTCACCTTTTTCCACAGCCTTTTCCTGTAAAGAGTTCAACTTCAGGTCTTTGTCAAAATAGACCTTTTTACCTCTTAATGGTTTACATTATTATGCTGTAGTGGCTTAGTGCTTCTTATGTGGACCTGCCAACATAAGCTGACATTCCTTTCGGCTGTTGAATGTGCTGGATTCTCATTTGCTGTTTTCCTAGAACTGCAGAGGTGGAGGGGAAGTGTGATTGTGTTTGAGGAATGTGAAATGTGCAAGGAGAGGGTGTGCCAACTTTGGAGGGTCATAACTGAGGCACGTTGTACATACAGGAGTCTGATTTCTCCATACGGTCTTGGTGTACTGCAGATAGGGTCTTACAGGAGGGATTGCCTGTTTACATTCACTTGGAGGATTGACGCAAACTCAAAAATATTTTGGTTTTGAAGTCCGCTTAAAAATGTGGTGTGGGTAAATTTGTGGATTTGCTTCAGTGTGTGAGAAAAGGACTGATCTAGAGTTGTTCTTATTTGGGCCTGTGGTGTAGACTTGGCTCCACAAGGCAGTCAGAGGGTTATGTGTAAACAACTGCTGATTTTCTCCTCATGCCAACTTGTTTTCACTGTATATTGGAAACCGGGGCTAGTTGTCACGTGGTCTGTAGCCCTGAGTATGAATTATAGACGGTTTCAACGGCAACAACATAAACAAACGTTACTGCGCATGCGCGCTTTTGTGGCCCTAACTTAACTTCCGGTAGACATCCAAATAGAATCAATAACAACAGCTAAGTCCCTCTAGAGTAGATTATTTTTTGATAACAAGCAAAATATGTTTGCTGCGTAAATCAGACAGATTTATTAAAAATGCAAATTCATTCTCTGCCAACAGGAGGCGATTTAATAAAGCGGGAGAACTAGAAGTTTCCCCGGTAACGGCTGTTGGCCTGTACACAAAGCAGCGCTGAGCTCACAAACACTGCTTTATCAGGCATATAACATGCAAGGTGAAATGAAAATGACATCGAACATGTTCTAAAGACAGTCTCCCTTCAGAAATACAGCGATATAAAAACTCCCGCGCCTCGTTTTGATTTTTAAACGTGCATTACGTGCTCATGTTTATTCAATAAAGAAAATCGGTCAGTTTTGATATCATGGCGGGTCGCCACAAATAAATAAATGTATGGGAAACACATCCCACAGCACAACAACCTGAGCCCAACTTCATTACTCATCACTTTAACTTTAACTGCGTTTGTAGTCGGCACCACTACCCAGAATGATAAAAAACACAGACCGGAAGTTAACTTCGGGCCAGGTGCGTGCTCCCGATGAAACGGTCTATAACCTCCAAATGATATTACAATAAGTAAGTCTTAATGAGTTGTCACTTTTTTTTTTTTTTTTTTTTTTTGATGCAAGTTGTGCTTTAGATGTTATAAACGAATTAATCCTGATAGGTAAAAACAATGGATTTTTGATTTGGCACGAAAATTCGGTCCGATTTTCGCATACGATTTGTCTGTTCAGACCAATTCGTTAAAATCACCAGACGAAGAAGAAAGGAAGTTACACAGTATTTACATGTTTACCAACAGCCGATCAGTATTTCTGTATTCGAGGTGGGATTTATCAATCAATACCAAATACAAGAGTACAGAGACAGCTGTTTCACTGTCATTTAGCAAAATCCTCTGCAACTGCCACCAAGTTGTGGTTTTATGTTACAGCATTGATTACTGGCATGTGACTAGATGCGGGAATATTACTGGTTGACCAGTTTTCCTCACATTGTGATGGAAAAGAGATTATAACATGTCACTGAAAAAAATTCTGTTCAAATTTTTGTGTCTGCCTGAACTGATGCATTACCAGCCGTTCATTCAGATTAATGTTTATCAGATTTCTGCACCAAATATTCATCTTAGTGTGAAAAGGACTTCAGTCTGAATAATCATATCAGAATTTGTGCTACTTTTATGTCACTCTTGATTGTCATTGGTCACAGTTATGTACTGACGGAATCAGACCAAAGATTTTACATACCGGTAGTTCTTTGTTACTTAGTTAAAGACAGCTGTGAGTGTAGTCAGTGATGGGACGGTGAGATTCAGTTCATAAGTTCCATTACATCAGCAATTTGCCCAGCCAACATTATAATGATGGTTCTCATTTTAGTCTTCAGTTAAAGGTATCATGTTGTGAGTAAACCAACTCTCGAGCAAATCTTAAAGTAATCTTTGTTAATATAGAGTCATCCTTTTGATACACAATTAAACTAATCTCACTTAAATCCCCTTAAATGTTGTTGTTACAGTAACAAAAGAAGTTGTACATACACATTATGAAGATGTTTATTTAAGGTGGAGACTGCCATGTTACTTCCTGAGTAGTATCTCGTTACTATCATCAAAACAGCAGATTGAGCCATGATCAGCCCTGTTGACCAGTGTTTTATTGCTGTCATACCTGGTATGTGGTCAACAGTGTTGGGAAGGTTACTTTGGAAATGTAACAGGCTACAGATTACAGGTTACCCTATTTAAAATGAAATAAGTAGTGTAACTATTACAATTACTTTATTAAAGTAATGTAACTGATTACATTTGATAACTTTTTGATTACTTTTCTAAATGTCTAACGTTTTCAACTGGTAATCAACATTCATTACTGTCAGACTTTCCTTCTTCACTTGAATTGAGATTACAATAATTTAATTTAAAGCACAGCCACCACAAAATCAGACTTTAGGACCACTTTTTACTTTGTGGTCATTCTGAGGTTAAATATAAATTTAAATTCATAACAAGAAATAGTTTAATAGCTATGACACTGTTTTTGAAATCAAATCTTTGCATAGCTATGATAGGAAACGCTTGCATCTAACAATGCCTTGGGAAAAAACAGTTAATCTTAAAAAATAAAGCATACACATTAATCCAAATAGGAAATAAAACACTTATCGAATAAGCATGTGTCCTATTCGGTGTCCGAAACTCCTGAAATACTGGTGTCTCATATTTTAGAGCAGTAACTGCAATTTATGAAAGAAGTCCATTAAATCTGTATGTGAGGGTGGGTGTAAAAAAAAAATCATATGTAATTCCCTTTGTAATCGTTAACATGTTCATAAGTAACTGTAATTTAATTACACATTTTTTCCTCAGTTACTGTAACAGATTACAGTTACATTTATTTTGTTATTAAATTACATAATTCTATCACATCTAACTAGTTACTTCCCAACACTGGTGGTCAATCACTTGTTGCGGCTGATATTTTCAAGTTCTTGCATTAGGGAGGATACTGTTGCTTATGCTGAATTATAGTTGATGGTCCCCAGAGAGAACATGCAAAAAAAAAAAAGAAGTGAACAGTTAAAACTGGAGTAAAAAATGATTCCCTGTTCTGTTTTTGGCCTGAGAATTTCTCCTTCTATACTTATATTCAGGCCTTCACAGAATCTGTTCCGCAAAATTCTATGCCACACATATAGAAAAATATTTTGGATACTTTGAAAATAGTTTTAGCTAGCAATGAGCTCCATTTAACAGATTTAACCATATTTAATTACAGTTCACAGAATTCCAGAGATTTCCCCCTGCAATCTGGACAGAAAATGTACAGTAAAAATGAAAAAATGCATTCAAGATTCAATGATGGGTAAACAAACCAAGAATATTGCCGATTACTGTGAATCGCAGAGCATATCTTCCCTCAAATCTAAATCAATGCTCCTCATTAATTTCATTGTTATGATGGAAAAGAGGTCAGGGGTGACAGAAGAAGAGGGGGTCCATTCAGGAGGTCACACACACACACTCTTATCTCATCCATCTAAAAGCAGGAAATGATAGCACACTGCCTCTGTGGATCCACAGGGAGAAATGCAGGCATTTGTGGAATCCAGCACGACAGCAGGAGGCCATACAATAGGAGTGAAAATGGTAATGTGTGCTTACAGGCATGGAGCAAAGTCTGTGAACTCCTACTGAGTTAATGGCCAATCAGATTCTCTTTTATTCAGCCCTGTTTGATCTTTTATAATGCTGCAACAGATGGGGTCATTTGAATTTATGCCGTGTTTTTCATGCAATCTTGGTACTTATATCCACATACCATTCACAGTTTTGAAATTCAGAGAGCTCATTGTAAAATAGCAGCGGGGTGAAGCACATTCCTTTGAGGAGACAGAGATGTGTTTTTCATCATATTTGAGGCCCCTCTCCAAAGTTGCCTCATTCCTGACATGTTTTGTTCTTTCTTTCTCTCTGTCTTTGTCTCTGCTTTTTTTCTTCAGTTTTAGTGTGCTTTATTGAAATGAAGAAAACTGTACATTTGGATTGTCTAGCATTTGGAGCATAGCTGAGTATAATGAGAAACTCTGCAATGTAAAGTACCAATAGCAATACTACATATAAACAACAAATATATCAAATTTGTTAATGTTTTTGACGTTCACCAAGGCTGCATCTAAGCTATTATTTTTATTAAGCTGTAATATTTTTTAGCACATATCAGTACAGGAGAGCAGTAATATTGTAAAATAATATTACAATTTAACAACTAGTTAAAATATATTTAAAATGTAATTTATTCCTTTGATTTTATTTATTACATTATGTGTTTATTCCTTTTCAGCAGCCATTACTCCATTACTATCACATGATCCTTGAGAAATCGTTCTATGCTGATTTGGTTCTTAAGTACTTAATATTTAATACTTAATATTTTCACACTAGAAAACAGTTGAATATTTGAATATTTGCCCAATGTTTTACTTGTTTTTATTCTTTGATAAATAGAAAGTTCAATAGAATTTATTTGCAGTTGTTTTTATTGTCACTTTTGATCAATTTAATGTATCCTTGCTGAATAAAAGTATAATTTCTTTCAAAAAAAATTAACTGAAAAAAAAACTTCAAACTTTTGAACAGTAAAACAAGTAACAGTACAGATTAAACTAAGAAAGTAGCAATTAAAATGTTCAAAAATGGTTCAACAAATAAATAATAAACTAAACTAAAGATGAAGAATAAGAGTGAATTTGTCAAAAACAGTTCTCGTGTCTGATGAGCAGGTGTGAGGTCAGTCTTATCTCGTCTGCTCTCATCCGTGTCCGGAGAAAACTCCAGGCCTGTGCATGACATCAACCGCTCCATTGCACGCCTGATGAGGGCTATCTGCAGGTCAAATGTCCCTCCCGCCCTTACTGATCAGCACACACACTTTCATGCACACTTACAATGGGAGGATGTAACAGGGCCTGCCCTACCATGAGTCCTCTTGCCTTACTGGCATTTTGGTTCCCAATGTACATATATATGTGTGTGTGTGTGTGTGTGTGTGTGTGTGTGTGTGTGTGAACTTGTTTTTACTACTTTGTGAGGTCCAAAGGACCGCACAAAGATAGTAAGACTGGGAAAATTTGACTTTGTGGGGTCCTTAAATCGGGCCCCACAAAGACATGATCTTTTATATGAGACTATAAGATGACTATTTTTACTATCGCCCAAACCTACACCAAACCTAAACCTACCAGTCACAGAAACCTATCCCTAAACCTACCAGTCACTGAAAACATCTTTTATATATATATATATATATATATATAAGAATGTTTTAACATTCTTATATATAAGATTCTTATATAAGAATGTTTTAACATTCTTAAAACATTCTTATATAAGAATCTTATAAGAATGTTAAGACGTTTTAAGAATGTTAAAACATTCTTATATATAAGAATGTTAAAACATTCTTATATAAGAATCTTATATATAAGAATGTTAAAACATGTTTTAAGAATGTTAAAACATTCTTATATATATAAGAATCTTATAAGAATGTTAAAACATTCTTATATATATATATATATAAGATGTTTTCAGTGACTGGTAGGTCCAACTAAGGGACCCCACAAAGTAGTATATTTCTGTTTTTACTATCTTTGTGGGGCCATTAGGACATTAACGCATTTATGGACGACCGTTTCATGAACCTAGGAGAGGAGGTAGGCTAATTCTGACTTTGCTATGAAAATCTGGCGCTTCTGAATCAGGAGGACTGTGTCCTCATTCCAATCACTGACCACTCATCTACAGTGTCTTTCTGGTATGTCATCCTTAGCTCCACTGGCAGTGTGGTGTGGTGGGTCAGTCAGTGCATTCCCGTGGTCAGTAGTAAGATGTTTGTTCAGTTGGCTCATATGTTTTCTCAGGCTGTAACCTATGGCTATGCTGGTTAAAGACTCTTCGGAAAAAGAGGTGGCTTATAAGAGACTGCCAAACCAAAGTACCAAAACATTGCGATAATCACATAAACTTAAAAACTGACATCATTTATCATCTAGGAATAGCTTTTTATTTTTGAATGAATTAGATTGCCATGTTCTTTGCTACTGAGTTCATTAGTTTGCAGATTTTATTTATTGTGTGTGTGTGTGTGTGTATATATATATATATATATACACAGTGGCAACAAAATAAGAGAGATCATACAGAATGCATGTTATTTTTTATTTAGTACTGTCCTGAGTAAGATATTTTACATAAAAGATGTTTACATATAGTCCACAAGACAAAAAAATAGCTGAAATTATTAAAATAACCCCCTTCAAAAGTTTGGGAACCCTTGGTTCTTAATACTGTGTGTGGTTACCTGGATGATCTACGATCTTTTTTTTTTTGTGATGGTTGTTCATAAATCCCTTGTTTGATCTGAACTGTTCTTCAGAAAAATCCTCCATGTCTTGCAGATTCTTCAGTTTTCCAGCATCTTTTGCGTATTTCAATCCTTTCCAGCAGTGACTATGATTTTGAGATTCATCTTTTCACACTGAGGACAATTGAGGGAATCAAACACAACTATTAAACAAAAGGTTTAAACATTCACTGATGCTCCAGAAGGAAACACGATGCATTAAGAGGAATTTGAAGATCAAGGTAAATTGTACTTAATTTGTCTTCTGGGAAACATGCAAGTATTTTATGTTGCTTCTGAAGGGCAGTACTAAATGGAAAAAAACATATTTCAACAAAATAAGAAAAATGTGGACATCTTCAATTTTCAATTCAATTCAAGTTTATTTGTATAGCGCTTTTCACGATACAAATCGTTGCAAAGCAGCTTTGCAGAAAATTTAAGTTTCTACATTATATTTAGGAGTAGGTTATTAGTGGTGCAGTGAAAATCATGCAGTTAGTTAAATTACATGTAATCAAACAGATGGTGAACACTATTTACTGAAAGGATTATAGGTTGTGATTAAACTTATAGCAAGATTTGGTAGTTTTGTATGTTGTTCCAGGTTTAGCATCATCTGAGGTCCTCTGGGGGGTTGGCATCATCTCATCTCAGGTGTTCGGTCATCTCAGATCTTCGTAAGGGTTGGATCCGGATTGAAGCTTGTGTGATTCCTAGTTGCCTCGGGATGCGAGTCACGTGGCAGAAACAGAGAAGCAAACAGAGACAAAATTAGCATAGATGCTGTTCCAACCAAAAAATGATGTGTTCAACCCAAGCAAAATAATGATAATGTGCATTTGATCAGATGTAGCTGATGTACAAGGTTATGAGATACATTATGTGAATGCTTGGCTAAAGAGATGTGTCTTTAATCTAGATTTAAACAGAGAGAGTGTGTCTGAACCCCGCACGTTATCAGGAAGGCTATTCCAGAGTTTGGGAGCCAAATGTGAAAAAGCTCTACCTCCTTTAGTGGACTTTGCTATTCTAGGTACTACCAAGAGTCCAGAGTTTTGTGATCTTAGGGAGCGTGCTGGATTGTAGCATGATAGAAGACTAGTTAGGTACGCAGGAGCTAAACCGTTTAGAGCCTTATAAGTAAGTAGTAGTATTTTGTAACTGATGCGAACTTAATAGGTAGCCAGTGTAGAGATTGTAGAATTGGGGTAATATGATCATATTTTCTTGACCTGGTAAGGACTCTAGCAGCTGCATAAACCCGTAGCTTGTTTATTAAAGATGCAGGACAACCACCTAGCTGTGCATTACAATAGTCCAGTCTAGAGGTCATGAATGCATGAACTAGCTTTTCTGCATCAGAAACAGATAACATGTTCCGTAGCTTGGCAATGTTTCTAAGATGAAAGAATGCTGTTTTTGTAACATGAGAAATATGATTTTCAAAAGACAAGTTGCTGTCTAATATAACACCCAAATTTTTGACTGTAGAGAAAGTAACAGTGCATCCGTCTAGATGCAAATTGTAATCCGAGAGATTCTGTGAACTGTTTTTAGTCCAATAAGTAATATCTCTGTCTTATCTGAATTTAATAGGATAAACTTACTGGTCATCCAATCTTTTATATTTTTAACACACTCTGTCAGCTTAGATAATTTAGAAGTTTCATCTGGTCTTGTTGAAATATATAGTTGAGTATCATCAGCATAACAATGGAAACTAATCCCGTATTTTCTAATAATATTGCCAAGGGGCAACATGTATATTGAAAATAGCAGAGGGCCAAGGACAGATCCTTGCGGCACTCCATACTTTACTGCCGATAATTTAGATGATTCCATGTTTAAATAGACAAAGTGATAACGATCGGACAGGTAGGATTTAAACCATCTTAAAGCCTGCCCTTGAATACCTGTATAGTTTTGTAATCGATCTATGTGTATGTCATGATCTATTGTGTCGAACGCAGCACTAAGATCAAGTAAATCTAGCAATGAGATGCAGCCGTGGTCTGACGCAAGAAGCAAGCCATTTGTAATTTTAACAAATGCAGTTTCTGTGCTATGATGGGGCCTGAAACTTGACTGAAACTCTTCATAGATTATGGGATTATGTAATTTAATTAGATCTTACATTATGTTTATAGACTATTTAACTGAGTGTGTGAGTATATGTCAGTGAGTTCACGTGTGGAAAGGAATAAAGACACTCACCTGACAAATTTACTGCATGCTGCAATGCCCTGGAGCAGAAGCCGGTACAGGGTGGTAAACAAGCAGTCTTCTTGTCTACAACTCCAGACTTCCCTGTTTAGCCTCTGTGATGCATCACTGGATTGCTGGGAAATGCAGAAATAGTCACTATAAAGTAAAAATAGTCTGAGGAAAATCATATATAATCTGAAGGTTTCTCTCTTATTTTCTGTTTCCTTTTTTAACTCTCTTTTACTTACTCTTTTTGTCTCTTTCTGTTTCACATACACACATTACCTGAGAAAAACAATCCAGGGCAATGTCAGCTCCACTCACGTCTCAATATACACACTAGATCAGCCAAAGTTGAAGAGCAGCAGATATTTGCCAAGACAAGAATGTGGAAATTCAGGTTCGGATGGAGGTAGTCCAGATAGTGGGAGAAACAAAGATCTTCATGTTGGCAAGAATTAGTGCATCACCTGTATACTTACAAAGAGTACTTTGGAACTGTTTTGGAAAATTTGTAGACATAAATAAATGTAGGTGGTAATGAATTAATTTCTTTGGGATCAGTAAGATTTTTTTATGTTTTTAATGGAGTCTCTTATGCTTATCAAGGCTGTATTTATTTGATCAAAAATACAGAAAAAAACAGTCAAATTGTAAATTGTATATTATTGCAAATTCTAATATTGGGATCCTATTTAAATATACATTAAAATATAATTTATTTCTGTGACACAGCACTGAATTTTCATCAGCCATTACTCCAGTCTTCAGTGTCACATGATCCTTTGGAAATCATTCTAATATGCTAATTTATTATCATATTATATATTATTATTATTTACTATGACTTTGTATCCATTTAACACATCCTTGCTGAATAAAAGTATTAATTTCTTAAAAAAAAAAAAAGTACTGACCCCAGACTTTTGAATAGTGTATATTGTAACACAATATTTCTATTTTGAATAAACACTGTCCTTTTTAACTTTTTATTTATCAAAGTATCCTGAAAAAAAGTATCTCAGGTCCCAAAAAAATATTAAACAGCACAACTGTTTCCAGTATTGATTATAAATCAGCATATTAGAATGATTTCTGAAGGGTCATGTGACACTGAAGACTGCAGTAATGATGCTTAAAATTCAGCTTTGCTTCACAGGAATAAATGATATGTTAAAGTATATTAATATAGAAAACTATTATTTTAAATTGAAACAATATTTAACAAAATTACATTTTTTTCTGTATTTTTGATCAAATAAATGCAACCTTGATGAGCATAAAAAACTTCTTTAAAAAACATTCAAAATCTTACTGATCCCAAACTTTTGAATGACACTGAATATAAACTTTTAAAAAAATAATGCTGTTCCTTTAAACTTTCTATTCATCAGAAAATCATGAAAAAAAGAAAATATTAAGCTGGTTTCAGCATTTATAATAATAAGAAATCATATTAGAAAATTTTCTGAAAATTTGCCATTGTCGCAAAAATATCAAACTTTTTTCAACACAAATAATAAAAGTTTGTTTCTTGAGCACCAAATTAAATTAGCATATTAGAATGATTTCTGAAAATTCAACTTTGCTATCACAGGAATAAATTAGCCTACATTTTATAGTTTATTAAAATAGAAAACAGTTGCTTTAAATTGTAATAATATTTCACAATATTGCTTTTTTTCTTTTTTTTTTACTGCATTTTTGATCAAATAAATGTAGCGTTGATTAAACATAAGAGACTTTTTTCAAATGTTAACATATGTCTATAATATATTGCAAACATTTTGAAAAACGTGATATTTGTCTGTGATGTAACAGTAAAAAAGTGTTAACATTTGCTTCACTTCTTAAAAATCTTCAAATTTTCAAAATTGTAAATTTTATATTTATTTTTAGGTTGCAATGAAAATAATCCCAGGTCTTTTTTGGCCTCCTGTTGTATATGTGTACTGTGGTCTGGATGAAAGCCTTTCAGCATGCTGGAATGAACATGACTTTCTGATTCCAACTCATGTTTCTCTCTCCCTTTCTGTTCTTTCTTCCCACACGTTTCCTCCCGGTCTCTTTGTGTCTTTGGTAGCACATTGTTCTGAATGGCAGTAGGAGTGAGCTGTGGTCTCAGATAACTGAGTGGAAGTGAAGGCCTTGTGGAGTCCTTCCACGGCTGCTGTATATGGAGCCATTATGCTCCTTCTCTTATTCTCCTTTTTGGTTTTATGTGGTTTTGGCTGGGCTAATTTAACACAGCCTCTGGGTACGGAGCCCCATTTCCTCTTGCCCAGTCAAATGGTAATTACACTCTTTAATGTTAAAAGGTGAGTTGGCTTTCGTTCTTCAACTTTTGTGATGTGATTGTAATGGAAGAAAGTGAAAGATGGCTATTTAAGGGGTCCGTGTGTTTCATGTTACTTTTGGATGGGTGTTAAGTATGTCACATCTGTACTGCCATATTCACACCAGTGTCATTATGGAATGAAGTTGGATGACTAGGATTCTGTGATCCAAATATTCAAAACAGTTACACAACGCACAGTGACGCACCTTGATTTTTCTTGCATTGAATCACACTTAATTTGAGCATAAATTTTGCTGCACTAAATATTTCTGATGCTTTGTTGATGAGTTTTTCTTAAAAACACAGTTTTGCACCCTCCTCCTCCATGTGAGGTTTCAGGCATGTACATTGTTGCCATGAGTTCTCCCCCCAATCTCCTCTTTTTAAAAGGTGTCTGCTTCACTTCCAGTGACACGGTTTCAGGAGTCAGGCTGTGTGTGTTGTGTGTTAAATGCGTGTATAGCCGGAAGCACTCGCTCCAGACACCTGGCTGGAAAATAGCAGGAATTGCATTCTGAAATCCCGGGAAACATCCGTAATTTCTGCCCACATTCCTTTGCAGTTGACCGAGCTCTCTCTCCCCAAGCACCTCCCATCAGGAAGTGTCTGACAATGGGAGCAGAGTGCCAGAAACAGGCAGGCGGACAGGCAGGACAGAACTGGGGGCAGCCAGGGGTATCCAAAGTCCATTCCCCTTGCCCTCCTACCCTAATTCAACAATCTAATGCTTATATAACACACAGGCAATTGACAGGCGATACCAAAAACTTTGTCTTGTATTAGGATTATGCTTATAATGTAATTGGTAATGAAAAATTACAAGAAACTATTTATAATAGTGGTCTTAGAGTTTTGGACCCCCCTGTTTATGCTAAAATACAGTCAAAGAAAATTGTTTTGTTTAAAATTCTTTATAGATAATGATTCGTCTGCATGGAAGAATATATACAAGCCATTTTTTTTATAGTGAAACAAAGCCATTCAATTCTCTCAAATTCTGCTTGCATGTTTGTTTTTCTATATCTTGTTTATTTATTGTTGAAGGCATTATTTAAACACACAAAGACACATACACTGCCAAAAGTTTGGGGGTCAGTAAGATTCATATTATTATTGTTATTATGTTCATATTATTCGGGGAGGACACATTGAATTGATCAAAAGTGAAAGTAAAGACTCATTACAAAAAAAATCAGTTTCAATTAGATTCTGTTCTCTTGAACTTTTCATTCATTAAAGAATCTCGAAAACAATGTATTACCATTTTCACAAATATATTAAACAGAACAGCTGTTTTTAGCACCAATTTAGCATATTAGAATTATTTCTGAAGTATCATGGGGCACTGAAGACTAGGGCAGAAACGATTAGTCAACACTATTGGCAACGTAGAAAATAAAAAAAATTGTCAACAAATATATTTGTTGACGAGTATTCGTTTGATCTCATCTGACTTAATTTAAGAGCCTGCAATAATGCGGTTTGACCAGTGTGCCGTTGTAGCGCAAGACTGTAATTCAGCCCTCCTGGATGCAATTCAAGAGAAGAAGACACAGCGCTTTAGAGCAAACACAGCCACTTGGTGGCGTTTAGATGAATATGTAAATATATGCTGCACGCTTTCTTCTCAATAACAAAATAAACACAACAAAAACTGACAGTGGTGAGAAAGCAGCAGTTAAGAATGCATGTGATCACAGTGATGTGGATGTTTGCACAAGCTCTGCAGTTCGGTACTCTAGTAAAGTCCAGTCATGTCATGTTTATTTACATAGTAAATTATGCAACAGATAGCCTTAAATCAAATAAATAATTGTAATTACATAATATGGTTTTCAAAAGCTGAAGTGATATATACCTATATATTACCTATATTTATTTGTTAGGATATGTTTAACTCAATATTTTATCTAATTGCAAAAGCTGAATAATCAAAGTCTACTGATTATTCAGTAAAATAATCGACAATTAGTCGATTAATCGTTCTAATAATCCTTAGATTCATTGATTATCAAAATAATCGTTTACTGAAGACTGGAGTAGTGCTGCTGAAAATTCAGCTTTGCCATCACAGGAATAAATGATATTTTAAAATATATTTAGATAAAGAAATATTTTAAATTGTAACAATATTTTACAATATTTGTGTTTTTACTCTATTTTTGATCACTAAATGTAGCCTGTGTGACCATAAGAGACTTCTTTAAAAAACATTCAAATGTAGACCCCAAACTTTTGAATGGTAGTGTAGATCTTGTGTTATTGCATGTTGCATATTGTTGAAAGGACCGATCTTACAGCGTTTGTGTATTTGAATAGACATATATGCCACTGGTACATTCCCTCATGGAAAAAATACGACCCCAAGGGATCTTTTATGGCAACAAACTTAACCAAACTAATCAGACTTATGCTTAGAGGGGTTTAGTCTATTTTTAAAAAATTAATGTGCATTTTGAATGTCTTGCTCAAACAGTCAACTTCAAATTGCTCTTAGTAATTTAAAGTCAGTAGTGCGTTTCAGAAATATGGAACTTGGTTGGAGACAATCTGTTGTTGATTCAAGTCCTTATATCGGATCATTATTCGGATCATTATTACATTGCAACTTTTTTTGAATTGTAAATCTCATACAGATGCCCACATTCTGCTTTACAATTGTCTGATGCAGCTCAGAATTCATTGGTCCCTAAATGACTGCAAGCTATTCATTGCCTAAAGCTAGAAAGCAATCATCGTCTTTGCTTCACACAACAGATTTTGTTGTTGTCAACTGTATGCAGTGTTTCGTTTTCCATACAGCCTTTGTTGCTCAAAAGATCAAACTTGTCAGTTTCACATGTAATGTCCCATGCGGTTGAGTGCGGTTGTCAGTACTGTTTTACAGTCTTCAATCTTTAGGACTCACAAACGAAATTTAAGAACAGGTTTGGCTAATATCTTTTACATATGTGTGAGGCACATGCTTGGTGTATTTGCTATCGGTCGGTCACCTATTTTTGGGTTTTCAGAACATGTAAAACCAACAGTGCAAGAACTCCTGATTTTAGTAAACTTTAAAGAATCCATTAATGAACCTCAATTTTATGTACTTATTTAACAGTATATTCCATACAGTTTAATAAAGATGACAAAACATGCTATTGATTATTAAATTATTAAATAAAAATGTAGTAAACTTGATTTTACCATAAGATAAGATCACATTAGGATTTGTTAATGTAAAATATTAATTTAATTTGCTCCAAAAATATCCATATTGTTATAAAAAGATGTATCAATCATGGAAAACATTTTACAGGTTAATACAAACACTACAGATAAATTAATCTTTCAGTTTTTAATAAGCATTCAGCATGATTAAGGAAATAGCCTTTGAAGCCAAATTATGGGAAGAACTTCCTCAGGCTCCATGCAGACACACAAAGAAGCAGAAGGCGCCACAACAATCATGTTGCAACAATACTGTGAGATTCCAGTTAGCAGCTGGGCAGTGAGATACACAGCCCTATCCGGCCATATCACTTCAATCCTGCTCTTCACCACCTGGCCTATGTGTATCTCCGTATGTGTGCAAGTCTTGTCACTAGGCTTCAGGCTTAGAAGCATCCATCTAATTTCAATGGTTGATGAGACAACCCATGAATACCCAGTCAGAATGGCCTAGAGAGACAACTTTATCTGAGCTGGTGGGGGAGGTTTCCAGACCATCTGCTCTTGTACCCATGTGTCCTGGTGTATATGTGACCAAATCCTTTTTGATCGTTATCACATAGTGAAGAAAATGCTAAATCCTGTATCAGATATGGGCACTGAGTTGAGTATATGGCTGTCGTTTGTCTCAAATGAGCTATGGATGTGATTGAGAACTCACTGAAAGTTTCTATGCTCACCAGTTAAGAAGCCTGCCACAGTATGAACCTATTTAATATATATATATATATATATATACAGTGCCCTCCACTAATATTGGCACCCTTGGTAAATATGAGCAAAGGCGGCTGTGAAAATAAATCTGCATTGTTCATCCTTTTGATCTTTCATTCCAAAAATTCACAAAATTCTAACCTATCATTGAAGTAAAACAATTGAAAATGGGGAGAAAATCTCATGATGAAATAAATGTTTTTCTCCAATACATGTTGGCCACAATTATTGGCACCCCTAGAAATTCTTATGAGTAAAATATTCTGAATTTATTCCCATTCATATTTACATTTTTTAGCACACCAAGTTGACTAGGAGCATGAAATTGTCCAGCCATGACGTCCTGTTCCACAGGATTATAAATATGACGAACACAAAAGCCAAATTCCCTTAATCATCCATCACAAGGAGTAAAACCTGAGAATATAATTCTAATGTGCAGAACAAGATTGTTGAGCATCACAAAATAGAAAGTGGCTGTAAGAAAATAGTTAAAGCATTGAAAATCCCCATTTCCACCATCAGGGTAATAATTAAGTGGTTCCAATCAACTAAAGATGTTAAAAATCTGCCTGGAAGAGGACATGTCTATGTCATCCTAATGTACGTTGAGGAGGAGAGTTTGAGTGGCCAAAGACTCTCCAAGGATCACAGCTGTAGAATTGTAGAGGTTAGTTGAGTCTTGGGGTCAAAAACCTAAATATATATATCTCAAACATCCCCTACATCACCACATGTTGTTCGGGAGGGTTTCAAGGAAAATTCTCTTCACTCTTCCAAAAACAAACTCCAGCAAATTCAGTTGTCAGACACGACTGGAACTTCAAATGGCACTGGCTTCTATGGTCAGATGAAACTGAAAAAAGAGCTTTTCGGCAGCAAACCCACCAGATGGGTTTGGTACAAACAAGGATAAAAAGTGCCCCATGCCCACAGTTAAATATACTGCTGGATCTTTAATGTTGTTGGTCTGTTTTTCTGCCGGAGGTCCTGGACGTCTTGTTCAGATGCATGGCATCTTGGATTCTCTCAAATACCACAGATAAAAAATCACAATCTGACTTCCTCTGTTAGAAATCTTATAATGGGCCGTGGTTGATCTTCCATCAGGACAATAATCTGAAACAAACCTCAAAATCAACACAAAAATGGGTCACTGAGCACAAAACCAAGCTTCTGCTATGGCCATTTCAGTCCTCTGACCTGAACCCTGTAGAAAATGAACTGAAGAGAAGAAGCTGTGAATCTGAAGGATCTGGAGAGATTCAGGATGATTGAATGGTCTCTGATCTCTTATCAGGTGTTCTCCAAACTCATCATGCATTATAGGAGAAAACTGTTATCTTGGGAAAAGGACGTTGCAATAATTTGGTGCCAATAATTGTGACCAGCGTGAACTAGAGAAAGCATTTATGTCACAATGAGATTTTCCCCCCACTTTCAATTGATTTACTTCAATGATAGGTTAGAATTTTGTGATTTTTTTGAGTGAAAGATCAAAAGGATAAATTAATGCAGATTTATTTTCACAGTCAGCTTGGTTTATTTTACCGAACTGTGCCAATATTGTTAGTGGAGGGCACTGTATATATATATATATATATATATATATATATATATATATGTATGTATGTATGTATATATATATATATATATATATATATATATATATATATATATATATATATATATAATAGGTTCACACTTGTGGCAGGCTTCTTAAACAATTCCACCTTATGATGGCTGAAAGACTCTCCTGATGTGAAGCTGAAACGTTATCCAGCCCAGACTATTTTACACCTGCTCTCGTCATAATAGCCATGTGGAATGCAGAGAGAAAGTGAGAGAATACCTCTTATTCATAAAGCTGCTCTGAGGGGGACAGGTGCTGTCAAGGGGGAAAGTCGTTCAGAGCTACATGGTGGACTGTTGGTAAACACATTAAGGGTGGGGGGATGGGGGGATGGGGGGTTGGGGGGTTGGAACAGAAGTGGCTCAGATGTTTGCTTGACTAGGCATGAACAATTCCTCGCCATCAAAAGAAGTGCTTGAAAAATGCTACATGTGTTTAAATTCTGTTTTGTTGATGTTAACCTTAAATGTTTTGTTGTGTCTGGATGCAGATTTAATATGTAGAAATATATAAGTAACACTGAATAACCGTGTTGATATTTGGAATCTTGCTTCACACATCCTCCATGAAAAATGTCGCAATAGTCCTATATGTCTGAGGTTTCAGAGATGCCATAAAATGTGACTAAATATGTGTTTTCAAGGAATTTCTGACAATCAACTTTTTGTTAAATGGGTTTCTTAAAAATAAACCATCAATGGTTCTATAAAAAACCTTAAACATCCATAGAACCTTCTTTATAGGTTCTTTCACTATACAAGGTTCTTTATAGCGTAAAAACCCTAGTAAAAATGGAAAAGATTTTTAATACATTTATTTCATACAAAGTATAGTTCAAATCTAGTAACATATTTACTGACATATCACTTGAGACTTACTGATATAAAAATTTTTATTAAAATTTATTTGGAGTATCCCTTGTGCACAATGCACATTTCTTAATATTAAGCCTAAAATGTGTTTTAATGTCACTATTGATGAGGATTGTATGATCTTTGAATAATATCAATCTTTAAATGCAAGATATTTAAAGAGTACATGAAGTATACTTGCAATACTTGCAACTTCAGCACAATCAAATATACTTCAGTATATCTTTAATTGGACTTCAGCGCTACTTCTTCACAATTAAAGTGCATTAAGTACAAAATTAGTTGTTCCAGTTTAGCAGACTTTAAGTATACCAGTTTAGTATACTAAAAGTACAGTTGCAGGGTATTTTTATTAAGTACATAAAAGTGTAAATGTATTTGTGTAGTATACTTAGCATGAAATAAATGTATTTCAAATACATTTTAGTATGTTTCACTAGGGAAGGTTCTTTAGATTATCAAAATGTTCTTCACAATAAGAAAAAAAAGGAACTGTTCACTGAAAGGTTTTCACTGAATTGGGAAACCCAAAAACGGTTCTTTTATGGTTCTTCTAACTGTTGTTGCAAACAAACAAACAAAAAAACTAAATTAAAAAATGTCATGGTGAAGATTTTAAATTTACTATTATTTTTACTCATACTTTGAGGACATCAAACATATACACATTAAAACAACAAGTCAGTCTCAAGGGAACATGAAGGTTAATAATGTTCTTGTGCGATGGCTTCTGTGGCCTGTTTCAGTAAACGCACTTTTTTCCTGTTTATGCACAAATGAAGAAATGTAGAGATAGAGAAGAGTGTTTCCCTGTATGTGTTTGTGTTTGAGAGGAAGCAGAGGGGGTTTGGAGAGTGAATATAATGCTCTCTTCCCAGACGTGCCATATGGTGTTCGTGTGACAGGTGCATCTGCTACTGAGGAGTCTGCGGCTACTGAGTTCCTCAGGCTTTGTTTAGATAAAACAACAGCAAAATCAACCAGAAATCTAATTTCACCAGACATATACTGAATTTGACAAATATAGTCATATAGTTGCACTTTTGAATTTATTTATTTTTTTTTTTACAATGTTTATACAATAATCTGCGCATTTACATTATTGTAATAATGGCATGATTAATTGATATACTCCTTCAGCACAATAATTCTTTAAGAAAACGTGCTTGTGTTTACTAAATAGTGTATGATGAGGGTTAAATATTGTCAGCAAAAACGGAGAGCTAGAATCTGGTGCTTGCTATCGAGATTGTGTTTATGGTATAAACAAGTGCTGTTTATCTAATGAGTGCTGCAAACAGAGGAATTGAGTCCATAGAAAATTGGAATAGTTTTCCGCAACAGTGATATCGTGGAATGTCTGACCCTCTGCTAGGCACAAGGGCAGGTTTGACGCAACTTTTTCCAACCCAGTTTCTAGATTGTTCCACTGTAACTCTAATCATACGTTTTTTTTGTGTTAAGCACTACAAATTGTCAGTTTAAAGTTAACAAGAAATACTTGAGGGCAGTTGAAATGTCCTGTGGTGTAACATTTTGATAATGGTTTTGTATTTATTATGGGTAACACTTTACAATAAGGTTGTAAATGTTAACAATGGTTAATGCAACAACTGACTTGAAATAAAAATATTTTGAAGCATTTGTTAATCTTGTTAAAGTAAATTTTCACATAAGCTATTACATTTTAGCATTTCAGGATGTATGAATGAAAACTAATGAACTGAGCATTAATTAATAATGAAGAAGAGTACATTTATGAAACCACTGATGCCTGGCAAATGTTTTTCTTCCAACATATTGGATTATATGAAGGCATGATTATATAATGTAATCCTCTTTTTTATTTATTTATTTATTTACTTAGATTTATTTTCATTCTATATTTTTTCATGCTTATTTTATTTCTTTTTCTTTTTCGTTCTTGTCTGACTGTCAAATTATTGGCAATATGTCTGTTATTCCCTCTTCATTGATTATTTGTTCCAATTATGTTATTTTGCTTATATGAAAGTTGATAACAAAAAGTACATTTTTGACCAAATTAATGAATTGACCTAGATTAATGAATTTTGTAAAAAGTTGTTCATTGTTTGTTCTTGATACATAATGTTAACAAATTGAACCTTATTCAAAGTGTTCCATATCAGGCAAACATACTTTATAATCTCATATTAATTGAGAGACTATATTGAATATTTACTAAATACTTAAAAAACAAATGCTTTGTCACACCTCAGCACCAGTGTTGTTTTTAACTAAAGTTAAAGTTAACAAAAAATGTTTTTAATAATTGAAATAAAGATGATAAAAAAAGTTGACAGATGTCTGAAATAAAATTAAAATAAAACTGAAATAATAATAATAAAACACATATTATTAAATCTTTGAAATTATAATGAAAACTGAAAATATAAAACTAAAAGCTAATTCAAAATATTCAGAAATGCTATGATAGTACATCAATAATACTACAATAACATTGCCCAGGACCATTTAAAATTAACTAGTGAAGGGAAAAGGGAAAAAATCAGAGGGGGAAACTTCATAAAAATTTTGGAACTGTACATCAACTGCCCTTAAAAGAATAGTTCCCCCAAAAATGACCTTCGTTCATCTTCGGAACACGAATTAAGATATTTTTGGTGAAATCCGAGAGCTTTCTGACCATCCATAGACAGCAAGGGAACTAAAGTCAAGGCACAGAAAGGTAGTAAGGACATTGTTAAAATAGTCCATGTGATATCAGTGGGTCAACCGTAATTTTATGAAGCTACGAGAATACTGTTTTCTTTGTGTACAAAAAGTATTCTTGTAGCTTCATAAAATTAAGGTTGCACTACTGATTTCACATGAACTATTTCAACGATGTCCCACTGTAAAAAAATCAATCTGTAAAATGACAGAAAAAGTACTGGCAGCTCATTACAGACAACATTATCCATTAATTTTATGGACATTTCTGTTAACTCTAAAACACAAAGCAATGAAGTGTAAAATTCAAAATACTGCTAAAACACCTGTAAAAAATAAATACGGAAAAATTACTTCAAATCACACAGTATATTGTGCCATATTTTTACAGATTTTTTTTTAGAGTGTATGTTTCTGGGCCTTGAACGTGGTAGTTCTGTTGCACTCTATGCAGGGTCAGAAAGCTCTTGGATTTCATCAAAAATTTCTTAATTTGTGTTCCGGAGATGAACGGAGGTCTTAGGGGTTTGGAATAACATAAATGTGAGTAATTAATGAAAGAACTTTTTTATTATTTTTGGGTGAACTATCCCTTTAAATGATTGTAAGCCCATTATTTTATAAAGACACATTAAGGAATTCCTGACACCGGTGTTCACTGAAATTGAAAATGAACAGTGATTGTAGCTTGTGAGTGTTTTCAGTGTAAATGTCAGGTTTGTATTGTAGTCCAGTACTCTAGGCACATGAACAGCCCTTTGTTCTTTGTGTGGACTCTGATGTGCCGGCCAAAGCTTTCATTGTGTTCTGTGAAGTAGAGAAGAAAATTGCAACCTGCCTTTGAAGGCCACTGTCAGTGAGACATTTAAAGCTCAAACGAGCGGTCAAAGAGCAGACGTCACAAGCGTGTGACAGCGTCCTGGGTCTCGACCCCTATTATTACACCAAATGCACACCTGGATACCTGGAAAACTGATTCTTTTCAGTGCAAGTTATGGAGCATGTAGTCATCAAATACCAAAAAGATCCATTCCCTGATTTCTACAATATCAACAATACCTCACTTTGAAAGAAAGCTCTGTCGCTCCACTGGACGATGGGAAGATTTAGATGATGAGACAAGAACCCTCAGTATGCCTGGCTTCACCTGTCATAGATGATATCGCAGTGGACAACTACACATTTTTGAGAGTAATTTTAAGATATGAGCAGCTGTCCTTTTGCACGAGAAAAGGATTTTTCGAAAGGGGTCGACGGGTCATTAATGGACTATTGTCCCTCAGGCCAGGATGGATTTGGTTAGTCAAATGAAAGACCAAAAGGGCTGGTTGAAATATGGCTGAGGTGATGAGAGAGATAGAGATCACTGCCCCAGCAGCTGTGCTCTGACACCAGAAGGACTGTGATAATCTATGTGTTTGGTTATAGATATGGGGCCAGATTTACTAAACAGGGTAAATTAGCGTTAGAGCGAATTAGAGCGCAATTCCACAAAAGCGATGATGGGAGGGGAAAATTGTGCGTGTGATTTACTGATAATGCGCACATTAAAGAACACAGATGCAGCCAGATCATTTCCATAATGACCAGCGCAATCTACAAAGAGCAGCGCAAATTAGTGCCTGCTTTGAGACATGATTTTTTGGGCTTTAAATAATGGCACAAATACCAGTAATCTGACGAGCGCAAATCTCGTTGCGTGATTTATTTTAATACTCTCCTCCAATAAATTTTGTGTCTGAAAGGGAAACTCCGGCAAATGCATATTCAGTAAGGTCAGGCGCAAAAATAACTGCGTCCACACCTTTTCAGTGCTAATTCTTCACTGCACGTCTTTAGTAAATCCTGACAGTGCTATTTTAACGCCAAAAGATGGTTTGCACTGGCACAAGCTGTTAGTAAATCTGGCCCATGGTTAGCAAAAATGTCCTTACTGCCTCTGTATTGTTGGAATAAATAAGAAAATCTGCTTCTGGTAGTGTTTTCAAACTGCTTTGTGCCATAATGTTAAATTATCAATTAAACAAATAAGCTCACCTGTTAACCTCCATGCTTAACTTTGATGCAATGCAGAATTCATTTTATAGACAAGTGCGGTTGGGGTCTGTAAATGCAATTGTCATTGTCTGCAAATGTTCCTGTGCAAAAAGTTTCTGAATTTCAGGTATATCTATTTAATATTTTTTAAAAATAAGAAATGAAGAACCCAGGACTGTTATGTCATCTTGACTACTTATTCAAAGTCTAAAAAAAGCACACACACACACACACACAGTATAAACAGACACAGAGCTACCATTGTCTTGCGTACATGCAGTAGTTCATGCGTGTAGATGTGTTGTTTTTAAAGAAAAGGCTAATTAAGTAGAAAACCCCTCCTCAACCCTCTTTTCCCACCCATAATGGCGGCCACACTGGCCCCAATGCACATGCTAATGTGTGGAATGCGGCCATTTCCTCCCTCTCTAGGAAGACAAAGAGAATCAATGGCGAGACAGTCTTCCTCCCTCTCTTTAACCTTCAGTGTTGTTCTTTCTGAAGAAAAATGCCTCTCTAGATATTACACATTCACCTTTATGGTGGAAAAGCAATGCTAATGTTTAAAGCCTAACTACATAATTAAAGAAACTTGATAGTTCACATTAAAATCCCACAATGGCAGCTACTGACACATTTTCTGACTGTAAATATTAGAATAAAAATATAAAAAATATATATATAAATAATAAAGCACATTCCTTTTATAGCCACACCTACAAAAAATAAATAATAATTAAAAATAATTAAAAATAATAACAAATAATATATCGATATGGGTGAATAGGCAAAATAGCATAACCTGCTGTTTTTGCAACTGCCATGCAAATGAACTATTTTTTACCATTCTAGATAAAAAGTGTGTTTATGTCTTTGCATATTGCCATAAAAAGAGAAACAGATCTGTGCATGTGATATGAATGGAGTCCAACTGTCTACTCAACAAGTGCAGGCTTGATTTTTTACACACAGCTGCTACTCACAAAACGCAGTGACTTTCTAACTTTCCAATGTGTCTTTTCCAGAGCAGGTGCTGGTGTATTCAACACATATCTTAAATATATAGTTAGGCCTGATTGTATGTTTAATAATATACACATGTAATTCATTTCTATTACACAATTTTAACCTAAACTAATAAACTCATAAACTGTAATATAAATAAATTAAACAAATGGCATTTATGAAATAGTACCAATAAACCAAATGTGTTTTAAAAACACAATAACCAGGTTTCTATATTTATCACCAATAAATTACATTTATTATATGTAAACCAATCTTATACATTTTGACTAATTGGATCTTGCTTGTTCCACAGAAGTAATTAAACCATGTTCATACTTTTTAACTGATTAAATGTAATTGTTTTCACAATTAACAGATTAATGCTGATTCTGTTATGTTTTGATGACTTTAATTATGTGTTTGTTTGGTTTTAGTCGATTTTATTAATAAAAAATGCAGATACTAGTAAATTAGGTGATACATGATTAGTACAACAGAAACCATTTTGTAATAATAGAGAGTTAAAAACAAAAATTCTTTAGTTATTGTCTCTTCTTTCACTTGAATACCTGTAAGAGCTCCAAATACAATGTTCAGGAAAATGTAGAAGGAAATTTGCAAATTGACAAGAACATACTGACATTTTGATAATTAATACACAACCGTATGTCAGACGTATGCAATGAATTCTTCAAAAGTTCTTAGTATTTTGCTTTATGTCTTTCTTTACCAACTGATCTGTCATCTACAGCATTATGGCTTTTGGTGTTATCTCATTTTGTTGTTATATCTGTTTGTACACCAAAACTGTTATATGTGTGGTATGGTGCGTGCTAAAACGAGGGTGTGCATTGTGTAAGATGGGGTCAAGCGTGTGTGTTTGTGAATAGAGTGTTTGTGTAAAGTGTGTAAGGGAGGTGTAGGGTATGCGAGCAGATGGTAGACCTCTCCCCTGTAATGTCTGCCTCAGAGAGAACAATACGTCTCTCTTTCTGAGGCATGATTAAGGGGTGGAAGAGGATTGCTCTCCATGGACAGCTGGTTGGCAGCATGCCTCAAATGCACATACAAACACCCCCTCCACATCATCCACACAGACACGCTCAGCAATTAACTGGCACGGGCCACGGCTTAAATATTCACCAGCCCAGAGCAAACAAAAGACCTTTAAATCGATTCTCCAATGGCTCATGGTCTATTTCTCTTATGCATTTTCTGATTCACTCTCCTGCTTATCATATATATTTTAGCACATATCACAACACTTCTCATATAAAGCATTTGGTGTATCTTAGAAGAATACTTCACCCAGAAATGAAAAACTCACCCTAATGTTTTTCCAAACCTGTATGACTTTCTTCTTCAAAAAAAGAATCAGTCACCATTTGCTTTCTTTACATCTTTTTTTCCATACAATGCAAGTGAATGGTGACTAAAGCTGCAGTCCTTACAAATCTTCCTAACATCTTTTGGGTTCCATAGAAGAAAGTCATGCTTAAAACAAAATGAAGCTGGATAAATTCTGAATAAATACTTCCTATATTTTATATAGTCTTATTTATTTATTTTAAGAGAAGTATCCCTTTAAGACTTGCAAATCAGGCAAGTATAACAATATAGAAAGTGGCTACCAGTAAAGTGAAAAATCATCTGTCAAAGTAACACATTCATAAATTCTCCATGATATTTTGTGTACATAAATCAAGTAGAATTAACGAGCGCACTGAAACTTCAAAAGAAGGTGTAGTAAAACAGAACAACAAAGGTTACAGATCTCTGCGACTTTTAGTGCATTCCTCTCACCGTTACAAACAAAAACGCCTTCCAGAAGCAGAACAAATGCGCACGGGGCCGAGAGTGACTGTAGTTCCGCCTGTCGTGCGCACTGCCCCCCTTCACCAGCGCGCTCCGCTTGGGGGCGAGTGGCTCTCTCTGCGCTCCCCGAGAGAGGAGGCGGGGCGAGCGACAAGCGGAACTGCTTTTGATCCCCGAGGGACTCGCAGCCTTCACATTCCGCGCATTCCAGAGGCCGTGAACAATCGGAGCTCGGTCATTTATTAGCAGAGCCCCTCCCCTCCTGAGCTCAGTCTGCTGGAGGAGCTCTCCAGACGCGCACGCAGCTCAAACATACGCATGGAAATAAAAGCCGTATCCAACGAATTTCCTTAAGGATTATATCGTTAAACACATATACGAGTACAGAAAGTCGTCCTTAACTTTTGGTCGTGATGCGATTGTGATTTGGTGAGTTTTTAAAACGCTTTAAAGTAGCTTGTTGTTGTTAATTGTCCTTTTTATGACATTGCTTAGTGTCTACCAGTGAGCGATGCTTCAATACTGTGTGGTTTAATGTTTGTTTAATACACTCTACATGTAGGATATAATTTTACTTGGGCTATATGCTGTAAATCAAACATTTCGGACTTATAGAACACATAAATGTTTTTGTGGTAGATATAACATCTGTGGTGGTGCTTCATTCAGGTTTAACTACAATAAAAAATAAATAATATCCCCTTGTTTATAATGATCCATTTGGCATATTTCAATGTATCACTACAGTTGTGATTGTAAAACAAAGGTGAGACACTAGATAGGAATTTATCTTTGTAGCAGGAAATAATTTTCGCAACTTTGGAAAGTTATTGGATCCTACCCAAATTTCCTTCACTTTTAATTCTAATCAAGATTTATAAACTTAAGAGGAAACCCGGTGCATGATGGGGGATGTAGGATGGTGCCAGTGATATTTTGGGTGAATGTGGTGTTGCTATGGGCAAAGGCAGTCAGCCTAGAAGCATTTGGAGTGAGGCACCACTCACTGGTGTTTGTGGTTGTAGAGTGTTGCAATACAGATGAGCAATAGCAAGGATTGCATTTGAAATCATTATTTAATTATCACTTTTTTTAAACCAGGTTCACAGCCTAGTCCAAAACACTCTCCTAACACAGTATCATTTTGCAAAACAAAGACTGAAATGAGAACAGCAGAGGATTCGTCAGGCACGGTGCTGCACCGACTGATTCAAGAGCAGCTCCGTTATGGGAACCCTACTGATCCTACTCTGTTGGCCATCCAGCAGCAGGCTCTGCGTGGAGGCAGCAGCGGTGGAGGTGCAGGAAGCCCTCGTTCGTCCCTGGAAAGCCTAACGCAAGAGGAATCGCTTTCTCCCCAGTTGTCCACCCGGCAGGAGCCCCAGGGCCAAGAGCACCAGGGGGACTACCAGCATTCAGAAAGTCCCGTCTGCCACCTCTATCAGCTTCACACAGAGGAGCTGCCTACTTATGAGGAAGCAAAGGCTCACTCACAATACCTGGCCTACCAGAGAGGTCAAGTAGGGCTTCAGCACGGCAGCCTGGAGACCCCTGGAGTGGTTGGAGGAGCCGAGCAGGAAGAGAGAATGTGGGATGTGAAACGAGAGCATGCTCGCTCGCTCAGCGAACACCTCATGCAGCTCTCGTTGGAGAGGAACTGTGCCCATGACAGTATTCCCATGAGCTCATCACATAGCTACCCCCAGCTCTCTAATAACCACTCTGGTCCTGTTGTAAACGAGAGGTCGATGCATGAGCCAGACCAACGCGGTCCACCACCGGAATACCCCTTCATGGTCAGATCCCCTGGATATATGCTTAGTCATTCACAGGAACATGGGCACTATTACAAAGAGCCTCCCCCTGCTTTCCACTCACAGCATCACAGGTATGTTCAACTGATATTTTAATCATTTATATTACATATAGGTACATTTTGGGTGACTAATTGTTTATATTTATCTCAATCAGGTTATTTCCAACCCAATCGCAAGCGCCTCACCATAGTGGCCTGCCCACGTGGACCCCTGCTGGTCAGGATGTCATTATTGGAGGATACAGCATCCCGGTGAACAACTGCCAAGTAGAGCAGCTCATAAAAGAGAACGAAAGACTGAGAGGAGAAGTGGAAAGCTACAGTGAAAAGGCAGCAAGGCTACAGAAGGTACTCTTTGTTCCTTCTTAGAAACCTCCCAAAACTGTTATATTCTTGGTGTGACCCCCACATTTTGCTGTGGATGCAAAAGAGGCATCTGTGGCTTTTGATTTTGATCTCAGAAATGACCTACAAAGCATATGGAAACAAGAAATCATTGTGTGCTGGTGTCTTCTAGCTGCCACATTCTTAGGAGATTAGCCCTCTCGCTGTGTAGGAATGCATGCAAGGGAGAAGATCACAAGGATTTCGATTTAATTTGAAAAGCACTCATTCCTAGTGACTGAGTTCAAATTCCCAGTAACTTATTTACCATGTGAAACAACACTGAATTTACCCATGCCTGCAATGCCAAGCATTTTTTTGTAATGTGATAATGTCATCACTAAAATACCAGAGTGTCATACCAGAACAAGGGGGAAAAAAACGGGTTTATTTATTTTTTTGTGCGTTTGTTTTGGAAAGGTTTACTGGGCCTTGCATGTGTCATTCAGTGGCGTAACATAGATTGAATTTCGGTTTAGATTCCACATAGTTCTTGGAATCAGAACAACTGTATTCTTAAAAGAATGCATTGGAACAATGGATCATGAAGATCAAGTCGCCTTCATACAGAGCGATAAATTGTAAATCAGAAAACTCCAAAGGGGGAGGACTCCCTGGGTTGTTCTGTGGCCCTCTTTGTTAGGATTCCAATGGGATGCCAATAGAAGCAGATGTCTTCACTCATTTCAGTGCCTGCGCATGAAGAAGGGGCTTTGCGTAGCCCACAGCTGACGGACTGGACTGCAAAGAGCAACAACCAGACCCCACAGCTGTGGATTCCCTGACTGAATGGCCCCTTTCACTTTCACTCTTGAAAAACACCCCACATGACACCAAGGGTCCTGCTTAAGAATTTAACTACCTATATGAAATGAATGTGGTGTTAAAGTAAAAATTTGAACTGCGATTTAAAGAAATTGGGTATATTTCTCATCTTAGTGTTCTGTAATGAGAGTTTAAACCGTTGTGGAAAAATGTACTCTTTCATGAGCTATTTTCTGCGTCACAAACTCCATCCAGGTGCATATAGTGTGAAGTACTGTTCTTGTCTCTGAATGGTATGCCTTCAACACACACTTTTCCTTTGTTCCCCACGTTTGCCTTTGGCATCACGCCCTGTAGGGAGATGAATGTGCAGACACCTGGGACTCATAAGTGTTCTTTCTGGAATGTTGATTCAATTCCCAGTCCCTGAAGAGCTCTGTGAGTGATTCACTTGTGGGCAAGCACCATGAAGAGCTCAGCCAAGCACATTCTTCCCTCTTTCCTAAATTGTTTTTGCCTATCTGTCATTCTTGATCATTGTCTTATAATGTTTAGGTGTAAGAAACACAATATAGTTGACCCAAAAATAGAAATTCAAAAGGAGATACTTCGCATAACGCCCAACTTGTTCTTTTCCATACAGTGAAACTGAATGAAAACCAGAAACTTATGAGTTCCTGTGTTTTAAAGATATTAAAATGCATTTCCCCTCTCTTTCAGCTGGAACAGGAGATTCAGAGGATATCAGAGGCCTATGAGACTCTTATGAAGGGATCTGCAAAGAGAGAAGCCCTTGAGAAAACCATGAGGAACAAGCTTGAGAGTGAGATCAAGCGACTTCATGACTTCAACAGAGATCTCAGGGGTAAGATGGTTCACATAGCTGAGTAATTGTCTTAAATATGAGCTACATGTTTAGGTATGAGACGATAAATACTAATTGTTGACTCACACATTAGACCGCCTGGAAACAGCCAGCAAACAGAGAGCAGCCATGGAAGTTGAAGACAAGAGTCGGCATGCCTTCGCCAAACTGGTTGAGCAAAGTAAGAATTCCCCTTTGCTTCTCTATAAATTAACTTTCTCCCAATGTGCGGTCAACCATGCGAGCAGCCCCAGCTGTTCCCACTGACTTTTAATGTTTATGTTGTAGGCATAACGATGCATTCCTCTAACAATAATGCACTGCATGTTTATCATTGATGTGATTCCTGACAAAGCGTTTGGTTTGATATATTGCTTGCTAAGCTGAAATGCTCCATAGCAAAATACCAAATTAAGTTCCATGTAGGGTTCAGTGAATAGCTGGTTAGGTACACGCTATGTTCTTCATCTCAGATAGTTGCTTTTAGAATTCGACCACCAACCATTATTAACACTGTAAGTAAATGTGACCTGGATTCCTGAAATATTTTCAGGTATTTTGGGATATTCCATCCTCCTGGAATGCTTTCCAACAGCCCCCACCACTATTTCAGCTTCTGAGGCCTTAAGCACCCCCTTCTGATGGCCTTTGCACTGGCTCTCCATTTTTGGGCATATTAGTGCTGAAGAATTTAGAGCTGTGTTAGGGTAAATTAGATTTGTTTTCTAATCCTAATAGGGATTGTTGTTGTTGTTCAGCATTTGATTTGACCCTTTTGGAATGGTCTTTTTTTCTATTCCCCAAGCATAGATGTATGAAGTGATCCTTCATATTTGTGTAATAAAATTAGTTTACCTCCAAGTCTGAAACGGAACAGTTTTGTGCAAACAAAAAGCCTGGATGTTTAAATGTTTAAAATTTCCTAGTGAACCAACACATAGTTCCACAGAAGCATATCCAAGCCACGATTCAGCATTTCTGAAGACTTATAACGATGTATAAGTTAACACTATGCTTTATGACCTTGTGGAGCTATTTGCTTTACATGTTTACTGCCTGCCTCAGAGGCATTCCAGAGATTCAGTTGGTACAAAGACGTGCCTGTGTGCGTAAGTGGATAAGAGGAAGTCTGCATTCCATCCAAAGGCATTTGTTTTGGGTTGTATAATCAGAGTAGGAGCGGAATGGAAGACTAATTGCTGTCTAATTTTGTTTTCTATCTCACAAGGCATTCAAAGTGACCCAGAAACAAGTGAGCTGGGCTTTAGTATGTCCCTTTTTAGTGAGCCAAATCATCGTAGAGCGTTTGAGGAATTCAGCATCCCTAATGGAAATTCATTGAATCGCTTTTGTAATCTGGGAATTCTAAAGCAGTCTGCAGTGTAGGTCAAAGGACATGTGGAAACTTGGCCACTCCCCTGCAAACCCAGACAGACATGTGTAAATCAAGCATGCCTCTTTTGTTCCAGACACTTGTGGGAAGCTTATCCCCTTAGAATTGGTTAGAATAAGACTACAGCCCAGAGAATGCTCTGGACACACCCCAGTCCTACAGCACGGTCATTCATTTTGTGGCCTGTGTAACAACTAGGCATGATGAGTGAACAGCAAGCATTGCTTGTACCCTTACTGTAGTAAGTTGTCATGGTACATAGTTCTCACAATGTTTGTCTCTTTCCCTCCATAGATGAGGATCACCTTAGAGAGCGGGAACGTCTGGAAAAAGACCTGCAGCATCTGCACGTCTCAGGAGAAGAATGGAAGAGGCGGCGAGAAGCCTTGGAGCAAGCGCTGATGTCCGCTCAGACACGAAATAGGCAACTGGAAGAAGAGTTACGCAGGAAAAGAGCTTACGTTGAGAAGGTGGAGAGAATGCAGAGTGCCCTGGCACAGTTGCAGGCGGCTTGTGAGAAGAGAGAGGCGCTAGAGTTACGATTGAGGACCAGATTGGAGCAGGAGCTGAAGAGCCTGAGAGCACAGCAGGTAAAAAAAAACAGACAATCTTTTGTGCGCCTGACTAGTGTTTGAGAAATTGATGTTTTGGGATCAACAAGTAAACCTTTTCTTTCTCTTTCAGTGGCAGTCTCAAGCCCAGCAAACGAGTCCTGGGTCCTACTCGGACCTTAACGTGTCATCTCTGCATCAGCAGCTGAGAGAGCGAGAGGAGCAGGTTCTGGCCCTCGAGGCTGACATAACCCGCTGGGAGCAAAAGTATCTTGAGGAGAGCACGATGCGTCAATTTGCCATGGATGCCGCTGCTACTGCTGCAGCTCAGAGGTGAGTCGAAGCAAGTGATAGAAGCCTTGCATAAAAGGACAGGAAATGGGAATTAATTTTACATAAAGCTCGTGTAAGTGCTTGTGTAACTGTAATGCTGTTTTCAGGGATACAACAATCATCAACCATTCACCTCGCCATTCACCCAATAGCAGCTTCAATGAGGACCTGCCGTCCCCTAACCACAGACACCAGGAGATGGAAAACCGGTATGTTCACTATTACATTCTCTATCCACAACTGGAAAGTCAATCAAAATTTGTTAACAAACTTTCCAAAAGTCTCCATGTGCTGTATCTCAAAGTAGTCTGTTTTATCAGGATTCGGGCACTTTATGCTCAACTTTTGGAGAAGGATGCCATTATAAAGGTCATGCAGCAGCGGTCACGACGAGAGCAAGGTCGACCGGAGTCACAAGGTCTACGACCTGCTCGATCTGTTCCCTCCATCAACACAGTTGCCACAGCTAGCAGCAACCAAACCAAAGGTGAGCAAAGTAGCCATAGCCAGTGGTTTCCAATCCTGTAATCCAAAGTTTAGCTCCAACCTACCTGCTTGATAACCTTGATTAGATGGTTCAAGTGTGTTTAATTAGAGTTGTAGCTAAACTCTGCAGGATACTGACCCTCCAGAAGCAGGATTGGACTATATGTCTGTGACATATCTGAACCAAAAATGACATATACTTTCAACTGGACAACTGGCAGCCTCTTTACTTAGCATCTATGTAATGTCGCCAAGAAAGAATGTGCCAACCAAAATAAAATGAGTGTGGCGACTAGCCGGTGTTCCTGAAATAGTCTACGTCTTGTGAAATGGAATGCATTTTGCTGTTCTCTAGAATAGATCCTCCAGAATAGTAAAGGGAGTTTACAGGATGGCAAATGTTTGCGTGGTGGAATGCCTATGTTGGAACCAGTAATTAAACTGTTTCCTTTTCCATCTGCGATTTTAGGGAAGAGCCTCTCGGATGACCAGACAGCAACCGCGTCATTGCCCCCGTTACCCCATCCGCTAGCCAAAACCCAGTGTCGAGACAGCAGCACCCAGTGTGAAGAGCCTTCAAATGAGACCAACCCTAAAACAGAACCTACTCCAGAATCTTCCATTGCTCCCAGTTCTGGTGTGTAAACTGCATCTTTACTCGTGTCACTTACTGTTTTTATTTGGTATTTCTGGAGTAGTTTGATAGGTTCTGTTGATTGACATACAATCTAATATGTAGTATCAGGTGACAAAGACAATGCTTAACGGTTAGAACTTCTGTAATGATGGTGCATACTTGCCCTTTTGAACCAGAGTGGTTAAAGAGTAACCTGAGCACCATGTCAAAGCAGCGATTGGGGAACACAAACAAAACATAGTCAAAGTTTTGTAAAACTTCCCGCCTTGTTTGCTCTCCAGGCATTAGCCAACAAAGCTGAAGATCTTGTATTTCATTACAGATTCCACTCCTCTCAACACAAACCAGATCAGCGGCGCTGTTGAAAACGACATGGTGGAGATTCTCATCTGAGGTGAACGGTGTTCAGCTTGATGCTGCCTGCTGTTCTTACTAACAGAAGATTCTCATTGGGTGTCCATCTGAGGACCAACCATATCAAGAGAATCCTGTGCTTGCTTTGAGAAGGAGCTCAGACAGCTGGAATCTGAAGAACGAATAGTGGGAGTAACCTAAAACTGATCCTTAGTCAAGGAGAGCTGAGCTCTCCTGACAGTTCCTCCACACGTTAAACAACAGTGTTCATTCTCAGCTGGTGACTCTCAACCTGGACTGTGAGATGTGTGGTCTGAATGTGAGGTACTTGGACAGTACTCTACAGAGCTCCAAAAAGCTACCACAAGACTTATAAACACATTGTATATGTTCTTTTGTATTTATGAGTATTGCTGCTGACTGTGTGACAGAATGGAGAAATAGGAAGAAATATCCCACTGTTGTGAAACTTTTGTTTTTGCATTTGCTTTCCTTTGAGGAACAACCAGGGCAGTGTGTGTTTTTTTTTTTTTTTTTTAAAGCAACTAAGTATACCAACACATGTAAGACTATATCCCACATTCCTAGATAAAAGCACAGACAAATATATCTCTAACTTTATATGCTCCATGTATACCATCGCAACTGCTTCATCCTTAAATATCAAGAAAAGAATAGTTTGGATTGTAGGAGGCCAAATACAGTTTGAACCTGGAGGCCTGGGATTAGACAATTTACCAGAATAGTTGGGTTAATGCCTTCAATAGCACTCCCTTTGACTAAATTGTCATTACAGTTGGCGTTCTTACTATAACCGACTGACAGCGGGCGCTTCTCGCTCCCTGATTTAAGTAGAGGAATGGGAAGCCTCCTTTCGTGGACTGTGGATGGATACATGCTCTTTTAGTGACACTTAGGGAAGTGTTACCCTTAGAAGGGACAGGGGGCTGATGTTTCAGATGCCATATTATTATTATTATTATTATTTCGCACCCAGAACTGCAACCACCACGCTTGCCACTCCCTCGCAGACAAGCCGGAGCTAATCGTCCCACATTCCTCTGTAGTGGAATGCCCCTGCTCAGTGGAAAAAGGCTATCTGCAGTCTGACCTTTGGCCTTGTTCAATATGGCTGGCATTTAGACTACCATCCTCTTTTTGGATCTGTTTATTTGTGTAGTGCTGCAGTAGCTGGTTCTACTGTAAGCATGTAATGCTAGCTTGATTTCACGACTCAAAGGTTCTCCAATGTAGCGACTGTGACTAGCCTTGATTTCTGAAACTGAGACGTTTCTGCCTGTTCTCAATCAAGACTACACTTGCATTATGGTGGGATAATGGTATAAAAGGTTACCGTGAAAACAAACAGTCTTATCTATGTGGGTAATAAGTATCATACCATGTTAATTTAACCTTTCTCGCTATCATTAAATGCTACTTTTATTTTCCTATTGCTCTGATACGAAGCACTTGCTGGTCAACGCTTTGTAGTGGAGTCATGCTTGTTTTGTTCACTATTTGGACTGTTTACAGAAAGGACTGTTTTGAAACGAGAGAATTTAATATATTTTGTATATTATTTTACTTTTTGGTATTTAGTAATGTGAACATGCCAAAGATTTGCATTACGATTAAGTTATATAATAAAAATGAGCATTAGCGACGTGAAATGTAGATACGCAGTTCAAACTGTTTGACCCATATTTGGATGTTGCTGTGAACTTCAAGAATGGGGAATTGTTTTGTATGTAATTTAACATTTCAGTAATTTGAATAAAACTTTAATATATATCTTTACAAAAACAATGTGTTGGCTGGTTTGTGTCTTAACAGAAAAGACAGATGCGTTTGGGGGAAGTATGAGTGGTGTGTCCTCCTGAGATGTTTCACACGTGCAAGTCTGCGCAAACTGCTCTTATCCGTGTCCCTTCTTTGGCATGAATGACATCTTTCTTTCAGAGCACAAGGGAGCCTTATTCACAACAGAAAAACAATTCTGCCACCTGCTTCACTGTTGGCAAGCAGTCTTCATGAAGAGAGGCCACATTCCAGCTTTGCTCTCAAAGCCTCAAAAAGAGCATTCCTCTCATCAACTGCGCAAATGTTAAAATGGAAGACGTTGAAAAAAATTGCAACACAGACCAAACTGCTATAAATACATAATGGAAGCACAATGATTAACCAAATTCTGAGAATTATGGAAATTTTTGCAAATTAAGACAATTGTAGTCACTGTTAGCTCGCTTTCGATTCGAGAGGTGCATAACAAAATTGCTTGCTACATTTGAGGGGAAACAAACTTCGAGACCAGCATCGGTTGTGTTGCTTCTCTGACATTCACAACTCCACTCAGATGCAGGGTAGGACATTTAACTGCCTTAGGCAAATTAGAGCTAACCAGACAAGGGTCCAAACAGTTTGGAATGCTTTGCAAGCCAAATTGATTCAAAGCTTCATAGCTCAACATCAAGAGGAATTTGCCCCCTGGTAGAGTAAACATGTTAAAGCATTCCATTCCAAATGGGGAAGAAGAGAGATGTCTGACATGTCAGATAAGGAGTAGAGCTGAAATGCTGTTCTTTTTTTCTGCACCCAGAGGAAAATTCTATACCTCACATGTTGATCTTTCATAACTCTGGAGGTGTAGTGGAGTTGTGAGTTCAGTTATATATCTTTAAATGATCAGTGTTGTCTCAGATGTTTCTCCAAAAATCAAGTTTGAAAAATAAAAAAACAGACAAATGAGACTGCTGATAAAATGAGTGTGTAGCACTATTAAATAGTTAAGTTAGGCTTAAATCTCAACAGTTTTAGACATTATTGCAAGTTTTTTCAACTATCGCCCTTCATGGTCTTGCAGAGTTCAGCTCCAAACTCACCTGCCTGTAATTTTCTAGTAACCCTGAAGACCTTGATTAGCTTGTTCAGGTGTGTTTGATCAGATTTGGAGCTAAACTCCAGGATCTCCAGAACCAGAGATGAGAAGCCCTGCGTTGCTGAGATCTTATTTAAAATCTCAAGAGCCCTGCTTTGCAAAGTTTTGTCCCAACTCTAAACAAAGACACCCGAGCAAGCTAATCAAGGTCTTCAGAGTTACTTGAAAAGTACAGGTAAGTGATTTTGATCAAGGTTTGGATTTCAGGATCAGATTTAAGGACCCTGCTCTAGAGGATGTTACTTGGGTCTTTTCAGGAACATTTTGAGAGACAGGAACCTCATGCAGAAATCTCACTTTTCATATGTAATCTCATTGCTGTCTAGGAGTAAAATCCAGAGTGTGTTTGTATGAGGCACAAACCTGTATAAAATGTGTCTGGTAGAGTTTCACCTTTCCTCCCTGCTCTGTCAGTGACATTAATCGCTTAAGAACTTGGACTCCCAAGTTCTGTTCATCAGCTGCATTTTTGAAATAGTTTTCTAAAGAATGCAGACAAATGATTCACCGTACAAGAGTAGCCTTTTTGGTGTTGGTTCGAGCATGCCAACTCAATGCATTCATGTTTCAGGATAAACTACCTTGTAGTATGCATTAATACAATGTTCCTCACACACCCTGAGCAACATGATTACTTAAAAGCTGTGGGACATCTAACTGAAGAAAACTGTCCCCCTGGTTTCACAGACAAGACTTAAGCCTAGTCCTAGACTAAAATGTAAATCTGAGCCGTTTCAACTGAAAGAAACTTGCACTGACTGATCTTAAAACATGTCAGTGTCTTTGTTTTGTCTTAAGATGAACACCAGTAATGTTTTTTTTTCTAAGGCATGTTTATAAAAATTACTTAAATGTCCTAATTGAACCTATGGCCTAATCCTGGCTTAGGCTAAGTCCTGTCTATGAAACCAGGCCTGTGTATTCAGTGGGTTTCTGTTTTCAGGATAAATATTTTGCCTCACATGCCTCCCTCAGTAGGTGTGAGCTGGCATTCCATAAATGCTTTGCGAGATACCTGGACGATGGGTTTACTGGTGACAGATCAGTGTGACTTTTCTCAGCTGAAGGAGTACAGACACAAGGAATGTTCCTGCTGGAATGTCTCTGTCCTTAGGGGGCTCCAGTATACTTCAAGGTCAACCAATGGCCTGGTGTGTTAGCAGTCACCTCCTTCCACTACCAGAATCATCACTGTCCTTGTGCAATGCCAGGTTGCTGGGCTTATAAATCATTTGGATACCACTGTGCCTTTATGTAACTGAAAGCTTTTCTTGTCTGACTTGTACAGTCTTGTTCATTTCTGGTGTTCTGTCTAGGTGAGAGGTCAGATTGGTGGACTACGAGCTTCAACATCTGTTAGTGTGCATATTAAGATCTCACACTGTTCCATAGGGAATGTCATTCTTGGCACTCTGCTTGTTTTAGCTTCCCAGGCTCCCCAAATTTGAGTGGAACCATCAGGGACTTAGTCCATTCCAGAAACATCTGCAATTTGAAAATGTAAAAGCCTTGAAGACATCTGCAGTTCCTTCAAATTAACATGTAGAGCCTGTTGCTATAGGTGGTGAATTGTGTGGCTTATGGTAAGTGACAGTTCACCCAAAAATGAAAATTCTGTCATCACTTACTTGCCCTCATTTTATTCCAAAACTGTATGACTTTCTTTCTTCTATGGAACAGTGTTTATCCATACACTGGAAATCAATGAGCTCCAAAGCTTTTTAGTTCCCAGCATTCTTCAAAATAACTTCTTTGTGTCCCACAGAAGAATGAAATGCATTAATGCTTTCTCTTTACATGATTAAGTATGATAACCATCATGAAAAATGGTTTCCATCAGTGTTCTTAATAGGTTTTTTTTTTTTTTTTTTTTTTCTTCCCCAGTGATGCCCTCACTGACTCAGCAAATGAAAAGCACATTGTTAATACTGGCCTTTACAGATGTTTCAAAGATCTTCGTAACATGTTTTTGGTCAAGGACCTTAGTAACACATACCTACAAAAACAATTCAATAAGTCAAATGTTGTGTTTTCCATCAGTTCCCATGGAGACTCAAGTGAGATTCCAAAACCTCCACGAGTGTGGATGGAATAAATTTCCCTCACCAACTCTTTCCCCTTTTCTTTCCAAAGAAGGTTACAGGCGTCTAATTTTAAAGGCATCCTATTATGCCTCTTTTACAAGATGTAATAAGTCTCAGGTGACCCCAGAACATGTCTGTGAAGTTTCAGCTCATAATACCCCACAGATCATTTATTATATGATTCTGGAATGGAGATAAGATCTTTTTTTTTTT